>PVKY010000149.1:9976-70352 GCA_004027775.1 Bradypus variegatus
AGACATGACAGGAGAAGGAGAAAAGGGGGTTTCACAGCCAAAGAAGCAGCTCAGACAAAATGCAGGGGCAAGGCGGCCCCAGAGCAATGGGGTCAGACAGAGGCAAGAAGGAGAGATGCTGGGAGGGAGGGGGGGCAATGAGGCCGGTGGATGGGGCCTCACTGACGCAACTTGCTGGCTGCTCCTTCCCCCCTCAAGTTCTCTGTGTCCTACTAGCTGGCACTAGTGATGCTTTTTCTGTGCCAGGCTCTTTTCTACACCCTTTGCATGAGGACTTTCATCTCATCCTCAAGGGGTGTCTACAGGTAGGTGACTGCATCATCCCAGCTTCATGCATAAGGAGAGCGGGCTCAGAGAGGTTGAGTGACTTGCTCAAACTCACACAGCTTTATTAGGAGGAAACCAGCCAGCCTGGCTCCAGGGCCCTTTTGCTGAGCTCTGCACCACTGACCCACTTCTCAGGTGAAATTGGGGGGTGTTGTCCTGGCTGAGGGCAAGCAGAAGCGGGGACAGGAAGCCCCAGAGCAGGAGGGGAAGGCCTGGGTGTGAACCCACCTCTGCCCTCACTGCCTTCAGGCTCTCTGCGCTCATTTCCGCATTTGGAAGCCCGGAGACCAGAGACCATTCACTGGTCCTGCAGGGCTGTTGTGAGAATTCAAGGAGATCATGGTCAGGAGGTGTTTTGCCAAGTGTGAAGTGCTACCCAAATTGGAAGCTATTATTGTTATTCATACTCATTTTACATTACAGAGCCCCAAAACTGGGATTTCTGATCTATTTTTTTTTAAACCCAAATGGGAGCTTTGTGTCAACTTTAGACCACATTTGAGTCCATCCATGGGTGTGTGCACATGTTGGGAGTGGGGGTACAGCCTGGGTGGTTTTAGCCAGGACAGAGACTATTTCATTCAATGAATGCCCCCATCAGCTGGCATGTATTCCACGTCCTGAGACACTTTCCATTCTCACAGCCCATTTGACAGGTGAGGTTCAGAGAGGTTGGAGGGCTTGCAGCCAGCACACAGCAGGGAGAGGCGGAGCTGCGCTGGAGGATGCCAAGGCTAGCTGGGTCTCCGAAAAGGAGCAGCTGGCAGGGGCGGGTAGCAGCCCCAGGGTGCCGTCTGGAGGTGAAATATGCACTGTTTTCCAGCTGAAAGCTCCTCAATGGAGGGGCAGAGCCAAGGGAAGCTCCACAAAGTAGAATACACAACACCCTTGCAGAAAACCGACAAACACACCCAAACGATAAAATAGCTCTTTTTATTCACTGTGATCTGGATCATTGGAAATGTTTAACAATAAATAAAACAGAGCAGGGGCCAAGGGCAGACTCTTGCTTACTCCATTCAAAATCCATCCAGAGTAAGGCTCAGCTGCAAAACACACAGGGAGCTGGGCAGGGGGCAGAGGCCAGAACGCACATCTTAAAACACCAACAAAACAAGACCACAAAAGAGAAAAGGTGCTCAAGAAACTTTGGCTTTGAGAGTGAATTCAGTGAAGTGCTAAAGCGACTGGGCAGGAAGGAGGGCAAGGACCCAGACGCATGCTCCCGGAGCTGGGGGGTTCCTGACACGGGTTAAAGCCCACATCACAGCTCACGACCTTCACAGGCGGACAACCAGTGCAATTCTGCCCTGTGGGAAGAGCCGAGCGAGGGGCTTGGTTTCAACACAAGCGTGAAACTGTCTGATTGGCTGGAGGGGAAAACAGGAGGCTATAACACAAGCTGGGAAATTCAGTGCTCTTTTAGTACAAAAAAAAGCTGGTAATGCCCTGATACTGACAAAACCGTGAGATGCTGCTCTGTCCCTCTGCCTTTTCCTCCTTACAGCCCCTCTTCTTGGCACAGAGGTGTCATGTCACACCCCAGGGACAGAAGAGTGGGTGTTTTCAAGACAAACAAGAGGAAGATTGACTCTGTCTCAAAACTTGTTAGCCCAGCCCACAAGAGAGGATTCTTGGGGACAAGCAGCCTGTGGCCACATTTGCTGCAGACCAGATGGCCAAGGCAGACGCTCTGTCCCCCCGAGAGCCTGAGGGGGACAAGGATAGTTGTGGTTTCTGATGGCAGCTGGCTGGCATCCAGCTGTTGAGGGCTGGACAGCGGCCATTCAGAGGCCAGGCGTCCCCAGAGGGAGCGGTTTTGATCATAACCAAATGAGGGAGAGCACGGTATTTTCTGTTTCCCATTTTTCTTTGGGTCTGGGCTGCCTTGAAGAGAACTGTCAAGGCAAACGCCGCAGGCCATGAAGCCCTGTCACACGGAAGAGTCGGGCTTCCGGCAGAGCCTCCAAGTCACAGACCATCCAGGGCTGAACTGCCCTCTCCACCGTCTTATCTGGTGTCCATGTCTTACATCCTGATGCTGTCTACCCTGCCTCTCCTGCTAAGCCCAGAGGGGTAAGGTTTGCCAGATGATGCCTGACAAAGCCAGAGTCCAGAAGGCATCCGTTTAAGAAAGCGCTTCTCTGCCCCAGATCCCTTGGGGTGGTGGGGGGGGAAGGGGAAGGGGGAAGACTATGAATCTGCCCTCCTTTCTCTCCTAACAAGTGAGTGAGGACAGAAGACAGGGAAGCGGAGGTTCCCAGGGGGCTGCAGGGGTCTCCAGCTCTGGAGGTTGGCCTCCTGGCCCACCAAGGGGACATCAAAGGCTGGGATGTTGCAGAGATCCTTCGCGTCACCCTCATCAGGCCCTGCCTGGCTCCAGCCACTGTTTGCTGCAGCCCAGGACCCCTCTGGCCTTGCCCAGGGCCCAGGGCTGGTGTGCAGGGATCTCTCTGCCTGCAGAACAGACAGGGGTCCCCAGGTGAGCACCCTGCCCCTGCCCCCACTCTGAGTGTGTTGGACACGCAAGGGCCTCCATGGCAAGTGGGACTCATCTTCCTGCCAACAGTACCCCAGCTTCCCTCTGGAAAGCACTGCTGTCTGATCCTTAGCCACACTCACCCCAGGGATGGGTCCCCTTTGGCTTAAGCCATAATGGTTAGCTGTTATCTGGAAAAGCGTCCACTGCTAAGCCAACGAGACACAAAGAGATGTTTGCTGGGGTATGGGGAAGAGAAACTCATCTCCCAGGGATGGTGTGGTGTGGGAAGGCAGAAACTAGAGCTCCCTGAGGGCCACAGTGGGTGGCCTGAGGGTGAAGCTCGGTGGTGGACAGGAGGACCCAGTCCGATATCTGGATTCTGGTGACATTTTTGGCAATTTTGGAAGGAACCTTATTGGGAAAGCCCATCCCTGGGCACTTTCAACACAGGGCCAGTCACATCCTATTCTTCCTCCAAATTGTTTGAATCTGGCACAACTGGTTCACTTTTGCAAGTCACTGCCTTTCTTTGGGTCTGGGTTTTCACATCTGTGAAAGGGGAGCACTCGATTCAGTGGGCCGG
This sequence comes from Bradypus variegatus, assembly GCA_004027775.1. Taxonomy (NCBI): domain Eukaryota; kingdom Metazoa; phylum Chordata; class Mammalia; order Pilosa; family Bradypodidae; genus Bradypus; species Bradypus variegatus. The sequence continues at coordinate 13,369 of PVKY010000149.1, forward strand.
GAGGTCCCGCAGCTTTAATATTCTAGCGGGCAGGAGGGGCTGGCTAGAGCCCTGGCAGCCACCCCAGGCCACGTCAAGCTCAGACTGGGACATGCCTTCACTTTGGGGAACCTCTTCTCACTCAGTAAGACCCAAATAAGTAGATTGCTCACTCTGAACCCCTCATCCCTAAATAAACTCGGCTCTTGGGAGAAGAGGCAACATCCAGGAATCAACACTTGCTCTCTGGATCAGCGTCCATTTATCTCAAGGCTCATCCTTTCCATCAACCAGAAAAGGTCTGCCAAGTACTTCACATCAGCTACCGCTCTGAGCGCCAGCCTTAGCAGATGCCAAGTAGTTCACATCAGCTACCGCTCTGAGCGCCAGCCTTAGCAGATATATTTGGAATAGTGACCCCACAGCCATCCAGGAGCCTTAATCATCAAGTCCTTAACTTTTAGAAGATTTTAAAGCTGGAAATTTTGTTTTTTATTTTTATTTTTTTTGGTTTGCTTTGCTTATAAAACACTCTCTGGATCCTGACACTCTTTAAGAATAAAACCTATAGACCCACTCCCCAGAAAAATGCTCACATGCAGACACAGAAACACACACACGTACACACCAGCTTGGCAGGCAATTTCTGGGTCTCTTGTGAACGACCCGAAGCCATCAGAGGCCCCTGATTATGGCCCCTCAGTGTTCCTAACTCCTCCATCCCAGTATGCAGAGGAAGACACGGAGGCCGGCGAGAGTGTGACTTGTCCGAGAGTTCGGGTGAGCCAGTGCCCGTGGGCTCTGGGCCAGGCCCTCCACGCTCCACGCACCAGCCTCCTAGGAAGATGCTTCATGGGAAAAGTGGCTTCTCTGATTGAACTTCAACAACCAGAGTAGAAAATCACTGGCCTCCTGCCCCTGGGCTCTCCACCTCACCACCCAGCCTCAGGGGGCTTGGCAGAGCTTCGGAGATTCCTAGCCTGAGACTGAATCCAAGCCCACAGTGAGCAAGACGGAAAGTGGGGCTGGAAGGGAGGGGGTCAACAGCATCCCACACACCTGCCCACCAATGGCACAGGATTTCTCCCACTAGGGAGCCCCCAAATTGTAGGGAGCCCCCAAGCCCCAAGCCCGGGGATTCATGGGAAGCTTCCTTCGAGCTCCTCCAACCCCTAGCTGCCTGGGGAAAAAATAGCAAGCCTAATGACACCACCAGGGCAGCAACAGAGCTAGCGTGCACAAAACGTCAGCTGAATTTAAGAAAAATCAATAAATAATCAGGAAGGCTGAGAAGGAAGAGAGCAGTGGGGCAATGAGAAGATGAGGTATGACGTCCCCTGCTCTGCCTGTCACCTTCCCTTGGACCATCTGCACTGGCCCCAGGACCCGCTCCAGAGTGCAGGCTCGCGGGGAAAGTGCTGGATGCTGAGGCCCTCCACGCCGTCGTGGAAGGCTACAGGGACCAAAGCCAACAGTCTTTAATTAAGAGTGGGTTTTCCATGGCTGAAGCTCTCTGCATGGCATCGACTGTCATCAGAGATTTGTCCCAACTCAGGTGCTGGCTCAGGAAACCTGGAAAGTTTTCCTCTCCCAGGTCAGAGCTCTGGGCTCCTTTCAGCCAAGGTGGGCATTTCTTTCCCCGATACAAAGGCAAGGCACGTGGAAGTAGTCAGACCTGCTCTCAGCCATAATTATAATGACAAAGATTGATTAATCAAGGGGACCTCTGTTTGCAGAGAAGACATCTCCAGCAGTCGGAAACACCTTGCAAAGTGTCTGTGGAAAAGCCTCTCGTGGAAAAGCCTCTCCTGGCCATGATGAACGAGAGCTGGGGAAGGAAGGGAAGGCAGGCTGGTCACAGCAAGGCAGAGGCCAGGCTATGCTTCTGGAAAGAAAGGCAACAGTCGGCCCTCCCTGCCCTGTGCCTATGTGGTCCCAGCCTGGCTCTGTGCTTGAGGTAATCCTCACCCAGAAACATCCCAGCGAGAATCAGAGCTAGAGCCAGCCCCGGACCCCTCCGTGGGGGAAGGCCTCTCTTCCGTCTTCACTGGAATAGCGTCCTTTGCTGCAGGAACATGGGAGTCTTCAGCGTTTGCCATCCTCACCCACAGAAGCCAAAACAACTTGGGAGCTTTGAGATTGGGCCTCTCCCAGTGTCTCCCCATCTTCCCCAGATCTGGAACAGCAGGAGGGAGAAACTCCCCCGACCCAAGCGTGATTCGGAGGCTTGCTCTGCAGAGCTCGGTGGCCTGGGGTGCAAGTGGCTGGGAGGGGTGCCAGGTACACCCCTGAGGCTGGCCCTCGGAGCTTCCGGGGCGGAAGGCTCTGGTGAGCTGCTGAGGCTGGGAACTGAGAGAAGCCGTCGGAGGTGTGGGTCCTTGACCCCGGCCAGCGTCATCTCCCCTTGAAGATGCGGATCTTGTTGATGGAGGCCAAGGTGGCCGTCACGTTGGACTCAAAGTCTCCATCGTGCACCCCGGTCTTGCGGAAAGCCCCCGCCGATGGGTTGTTCTCCCAGTAGTGATGCCAGTGCCCTTTGCTGTCCGCCCCAAACCCGTACAGGTCCACCTGGGGGGCAGAGCAAGGGTGAGAGCCAGGCACCGAGGCTACAGGCAGAGCCGCTAAGAAAGGGGACCCCCAGGCACCCCAGAATCGGAGGCTCCTGTCAACACCATTCTCAAGGAACTACAGAAACACACCATGAGGTTCCTGGGCCTCCAGGGGCTGGGGGAGGCCAAGAGAAGTTTAAGTGAAACTCAAGTCCAAGCTCAGAGGGCACCATGTGACGCTACCAAGTGGGGGGTCCCGAGGGGTGGGTTTCAGTTCCGGGGCAAGCACAGCCTCTTCCAAGGCTGGAGGAGGCAAGGGAGGGGGCAGAGGGGAGGGGAGTCGGGAGCAGGGCTTTGGAGCTAAGCTGGGGGCCTCAAGTCCCAGCTCTGCCACTCACAGGTGAAACCTGGGCGTATCACATCACTTCTTGGAGCCTCACTTTTCTCATCTGGAAAATGGGCCAAGAATAAGGACCACCACCAGGGCCCAGAGTGGGTGCCGATTCTTTGCTTCCCTTGGGCTGATTTACACCCGGAGCAGGACGCTCACTGGCCCTGCACACATGTGACACACACGGACACTTACTCTGTGTCAACACTCGTCTAAGATTCTGGCATAGACAAAGGAGAATGTCGAAGGCCAGGCAGACCTGGGTCAGGACACCCGGGTGGGTGGGTGTGGGGGACACTGGGGACACGCGGGTCAGGTCTCAACCCCTGGAGCTCGGAATCTGACGTGTGCCCCAACATGCTCCTGGTCTTAATCACACCCACTGAAAGCAGGACCTTTGGGGATGTTACTTCTAGTTAATGTGGGGCCCAACTGAATCAGGGGCCTTACTCCCTAGTACTGAGGCCTTCTAAGAGGACCCGGAAGTCACAGGGGCCAGACAGCAGAGGACATCGCCGTGTGACTGGAGGCAGCGTTACGGGCAAGGGCAGCTGGCAGCCGCACCCAAGGGCTCCAGACCCAGGAGAGAGCCAGCCTGGCTGGGAGTTTGATTTGGGATTTCTTAGCCTCAAAACCATGAGCCAGTGACTTCCTGTTGTTGAAGCCTCTGTGTGGAGTCTGTCCTAATGGTCTGGCAAACAGACAATGGGATGGGGACTCACTCCCGGGCCCCCACAGAGGAAGCAGGAACCACGACCTGGGAGCCGAGAGAAAGCTCCTCCGGGAGGTGACACCAGGCTGGGCCTTGGAAAACGAGTATTAGATAAGCGGGAAAGGGGCACAGGGGCTTCCAGGCAGAAGAGATGCTCTCCAGGCTGCAGGTGGGGGGCATATGGGGGCCGCGGAAGCTCCCAGGCAAGTGCGGTGATTTTGGAGACTGCTGGCCTGGCCTTGGGCCTGACCCCTGGCAGGGACCTTAGGGCTGGGCAGGAGGGAAGGGACAGGAGTCACATTTCTAACCCCATGGGTGGCGTGACTAGCGGTTCAAGTGGGGAGATGAGAGCACATGTGCAGCGTGGCCCAGCTTTCCAGCTAGCTGGGGTGAGGGAGGTGGTGACAGGACAACTGAGGCAGAGGTGGGGGGGGCCCATCTCGCACCCGCCTTGACTCCTCTCTGGGTTTCCAACCCTGAGCCAGGCGGCTGGGGTGAGGGCGAGCTGTAAGTGACAAGAGGTGTTCCCCGAGTGCCCTGTTGAACCAGGGCCAGTGAGGAAGGCAGAGGCCTGTCCCTCACCTGTCGCCCCGCCCAGGGCTGCAGCCAGCTTCCCACATCACCTAGGGGAACTGGGCACAGAGCCGGGCCGACACAAGGGGAAGCCATGTGGGAAACTCACACTTCCGCAAGGTCAATGGTTCTCAACCTCGGTGTAGAGCGGGATCCCCTGAGAACATTTAAAAGCCCTGACGCCTGATTGTCAACCCAAAACGCTGGTGAAATTGGGCTGGCATCTGGCTTGGGCACTGGGGTTTTGAAAAGCTCTGCAGATGATTCTAAGGTGCAACCAAGGCCGAGCACTGCTGCCCTGGACCCCCCCAATTAGAATCAGCCTCTGTGCTGCCCCTCAAGTGAGCTGCCAGCTGTTGGCCCAGCTCTGTCTTGGGAGGTTGAATGCTGAGTGGGGACTTGTTGGCATCTTGTCCCATTTCCTGTGGGGCATTTTGTTACTCCTTCCAACATCCTGAGGAGGAAGCACTGCAAACTATTTAGAGAAATGGAATACAAGCTTCCTGAAGGGGAGTGCCCTGCCCTGGACCCACCCCTGGAGCTGGCCGTGAGACCCAGAGGTGCTGTGCTGTTGGGAACATGGCTGGCATGCGGGTTGGCACATACCTCGTCACAGACGTGCAGCGAGAAGATGACTGAGAGGATGCCCGTGGATGGGTACCGCCCGTGGCCCTGCAGCCAGCTGTCGAAGACGTACTTGATGAAGGCCGGGTGGTAGATCAGAATCTGCAAGGAGGGGGTGGGTGGGGGGTGGACACAGCCATTAGTGAGACCTGGTCACCGAGGACACTGAGCACAGGGCACAACAGTGTGCAAAACTGACAGACACCCCCGTGCTCCTGGTGTTTCCATGCTCATGGGAAAAAAACTGGGCAATACCCTAAATCACTAAGATATGGAAAATACTAGAAGGCAAAAAGAGCTACAGAGAGAAAAAAGCAAAGAAGGGTTCTAAGTGCTGGGGGTGAGGGTTGCAGAGAAGGCTGGCCCAGAAGGTAGCAGCATTTGAATAAAACCCAGGAGGGCAGGGAAGGGGGCTCCAGAGAGCAGCAAGAGGCAGGGACGTGGCCCACCTGTCACACTCAGAACCTCCACTGAGTAAGTGGCCTGTATCACCTCCAACCTTTAAGATGACCCAAAATGCTACAGATGAGGAAACCGAGGCACAGAGAGGCTAAGTGACGTGTTCAGTGTGGCCGAGCTAGGGGGTGCCTTTTGTCCCTCCCCTCCTCTCCTTTGCAATCACCACCCCTCCCATGGGTGCCCCTAGTTTCCTGTCCCCAAGGTTCGGTTCCTGCCATCCTGACAGGAGCCCTCCAAACCCTTCCTGCAAGGCCCCTGCAGCACCCAGCACTGGGGCCCACCCCCAGAGTGGGAGGGAGGAAGCAGCTGCAGGGAGACCCCTGCCCCCCTTCACCTCGGGCTGTCTGTTCACACAGCCTCCCCCCATGGAAGACCCCAACTCCCTCATGGTCCCCCCAGCCCCTTTCACATCAGGTGTGGCCCCCATCACTCCCCTCTGGGGTGGGGTGCATGGTGGTCCTCAAAAGACACACCCAAGGCCTAACCCCTGGCACCTGAGAATGGGGCCTTATTGGGAAAAAGGGTCTTGGCAGCCATAACTTGGGGAAGGGTCTCAGGATGGGCTTGTTCTGGGTAACAGGAAGGCCTAGAAGCCAACGCCCAGTGTCCTTCTAAAAGGAGGACATGGCGGCAGAGGAGCCACGGGAAGACAGGGGCAGGGACTGCGGAGAAGCTGCCATGTGCCACAAGCCACGGATGTCGGAGCCCCCATGGCAGGAAGGGCCAAGAGGGTGCCCCAGAGCCCTCGGAGAGAGTGTGGCCCCGTGACACCTTCATTCTGGCCTTCTGGCCTCCAGAACTGGGAGGGAACAGGTGTCTGCTGTTTGAAGCCCCAGGTTTGGGGTAACAGGTCATGGCACCCTGGGAGACGAAGGCAGCCTGTGGTCCCGCCCAGGACTCCTGGTTCAGCCTGAGGACCTGCACCTGGGACCAGCCCCCAGGGGCGGCTGCTAGTCGAGGCACCCACTCGGAGAAACTTATCCTGGTGCCTGACGTCTGTCCAGAGGGGAAGCTAAGTAGGGCGGGGAGGGGCAGCTGCGGCCACCAGCCTGGGGGCCTGAGGGCTCCTCAGCCAGACGCTGGCGGAGAGGGGAGAGGGCGGCCTCTGTCATCTCAGGGACTTGAGCTCTGAGGACGGGCCTGAGCCACGACTCACCTTATCCTTTTTCACTTTGATCCTCGCGGGGACAGGGACGTAGGTGCTGCAGGGAGGAAGAGCAGGGGTTAGTGAGGGCTGGAGGCCAGGGCTGCCTGGCCATGCAGCTCTGGGGGTGCAGCTCTAGGCTGGAGAGGGAGGCAGGGATGACAGCCCCCCACCAGGCACACTCCTCTCTCAGGAAGGCCACCCCCTGCCCCAGCCCGCGCGGCTGCAGCATGGACACCAGAGGGCGACCTTGGCCAGCTCGAGAAGGTTCTGCTGTCTCACCTGCTCTCCCCTTCCTGGAAAGGTGACTGAGGGCTTTGCTCCCTGCCCTTCCCAGGGGCTGCAGGAGCAGAGGAGAGACCCCTTTAAGGGGCCAGCATGCCCATCCCCCAGCTGCTGGGGGCGTTGGCAGGGGACGGCCCCCAGCTGAACCTTCTCTTCTGTGAGGTTTTATGTCCCCGGCATAAAGGTGTAAATGCCAGGCCCCTGGCCTCAAGGTGGACCTGCCAGGAAACTCGCGCTCCAGAGCTGCCCGCGGGGTCCAGCGGAAGCCCGGCTCCCCCGCCCCAGCCTGCGTCCCTCCTCCTCCCGAGAGCACACGCCAGGACAGCCTGCACCGAACCCGTCTAGGACACGGGACCTCAGACAAGGAGGCTCAGAAACCTGGAAACCGAAGCCGCTTTTCCTCAGAAAGAGCAGAGAGAGGCAGGGCCTGGGGTACTGGACCCGGCTGGGAGCCCCAGCTCTGAGTGGGGTCCGGCTTGGGTAAGTCATGTGGCAAAACCTCCACCTCCGCCTTGGGAGAAGCGGGATAAGATGAGGACGCTGCAGGGCTGGGAGAGATTAAATGAGGCAACATGGAGCCTGGAACAAAAGGGAGGCTCCGAAAGTGCCCGTGCCCCACGCTTTCAGGGAAGCCATTCAGCCGCCACCGACGGGCCCAGCACTGCCCTGGCCTCTGTAGGGGAGCAGGGGCTCCTGTGCTCCCCCCCAGCCAGGGCCACTTTACAGCTTGAAAAGCAGCCCCCATCCCCAGGAGCGCTTTGGAAATAAGGACGAGGCCTGCGTACTTTCCAGTGGGGTCCCCTTCCCAAAGAGTTTCCAGGATTTCAGGGAAAGCAGATCTTAGGGTCCATCCGACTCATAGGATGAGGGAGGCTAAAGCTTGCGACTCGTTCAAAGTGATGCACGCATCTGTCTGCCAACGTTCCCAGCAGCCCAGGCGGCATCGGCAGGGGAGAGGAACAAGATGTGGTCCAGCCACACGATGGAACATGGTTCAGCCACAAAAAGGGCTGCGGTTCTGACCCATGCTACACATGGACAAACCTCCAAAACCTTATGCTGAGTGGAACCAGCCAGACACAAAAGGACGCATCGTGCATGATTCCACTTGCGTGAAAGAAGCCTGGGGCTGAGGGGAGGGGAAAGAGGGAGTCACTGCTTGATGGGTGAAGAGTTTCTTCTTTGGGTGGTGAAGGTAGTGGAAAGTGGTGATGGAAGGACTGAGTTGGAACCCCAGCGAAGGCGGCCGGCAGGTGGGGTGCGTGCCTGCCAGGAAGGAGGCTGGGGGAGTGGAGGCATTATTCGGGGCGATGGAACAGCATGAGCTGCTGGGAACGGCACGTTCGGGAGATGGGAGGCACCCCTCCTGCGGCATGGGGAGCGCAGACGGCTGGGGGCCCTTACTGGGAGATGGTGCCCGTGGTGGTGGCGCTGATCACCCACTGCAGGTCGGTGGTCTTGAAGGGGACCAGAACCATGCTGACGTTCTCCCCGAGCTCCCTGAAGCTCTCGGGGTACACGAGGTGGTGGGTGGTCTTGCTTCCCACGTCAGCTTCAAACCCCGTGGTGGGGGCCCTGTTCATCCTGGGAGGAGAAGGGAGAGAGACACGCGTCACCTTGCGTGGGCACCACCCTCGGGGTCAGTCCCCAGCCCCGCGAGCCTGCAGCATGACCTCGGGCAGGTCACTCTCCTGCCCCGGCCTTGTTTTCCTCATCTGTAAAGCAGCCAATCAAGACACTTTTCCCACCTTCATAAAATGATCTCACGTGAGCCCCAACGGTGCCACCAGGTACTGATCACCTGCCACGCGCAAGCGACTGACATGGCCGGGTAGGCACGCCGCTGAGGCTGGGTGGCAGCTGCAGCCAGGAGGTACTCATAATCCTATTTTATGATCGAGGGAACCGGGGCTCAAAGAGGCTGTCCAAGGCCACAGAGCTCCAAGTCTTGGACTCTGAACCTGACCCTTTTCCCCCTCACCATGGACAGGTCCCCTGGGCATCAGGCACCCCCAGGCTGTGGGGGTCTAAGGACAAAGAGAGAACAGAAACAAGAGGCCATCCTAGAAAATCCCTGGAGGCTTCCAGCCCAAGCCCTGCTTGTGCACGAGTCTGCAAGTCAATCTTGCCCTCTAAGTGCTGTGCTCCTGGCTCCCTGAGCTGTGGCTTCTTTTCTTTGCCTCCAGAGAGGCCTTCCCAGTGCATCTCGACCCTGCAATGCACAGGTGGGAAACTGAGGCTCGGAGGGTGCAGTGAGGGGCCTGGGGTTCCCCAGTGAGTTGGGACTGATCTCCAGGCCCTGAGCTGAGTCGCTTCCTAGAGCTGGCAGGGGCTCCCCGGGCACGGCGTGGTGGACACGGGGTAAGGGCTGGGCGCTCACCGCAGCACGAAGTCGTGGCCGTCTATCTGCGGCCCGTACTGGGCCTCTCTCAGGTTCCCCGAGTTTCCCACGACGGCGCAGCGCCGGCAGCCCCCCGACCCCTTCCTGAGCACAGGGTCCACGTTCCCGGGCACCACTCGGAACAGCTCCTGGATGGTGTCATTCAGGTTCTTGGGCTGCTTCTCCCGCTGGAGCCTCTGTGGGCAGAGGAAGGAGGGAGACAGGTCAGCCTGGTCCCGTGGCCTCTGGCCGGGCTGGGCTCAGCCGCCGCTGCCCGCTGGACACTCTCAAGACACTGTTGTCTCCTGGGGACCTCCCGTGGCCCCTATTCTCTGTTGGGCGCAGGGGCAGCTCAGACATAGGCAGCCTCTCTCTGAGGCTCCAGGGGAGACAGAATGGGAAGAGATGGTTCATCCATTCTGCAAATGTTTTCCTGTCCCAGGCACTGGGGAAAGCGAGACTGCTGGACATGGGCAGATAAGAGAAGGGGCAGGGAGCCTCGCCCCTGGCTGTAACTGCCCCTCAGCTGCTCACCTGGTCTCAAAAGACCCCAAACTCACACATCCCAAGTGAAATTCCCCATCTTCCCCCTGCCTGCTCCTCCTTCGGGGTCCCTTTCTCTCTGAATGGCCCCTACATCGAGCTAAGGGTCACAGCCAGAAACCCAGGAGTCAGCCTCAACCTCTCCCTCACAATTGCCCGGACACCTTGTCCTGCCGACTCCAGGTTCCCATTCCAGCCTGTTAACAGCATGAGTGGGGAGCAGGCAGATCTGCTAGTGTCAGGCTGGCCGTCGGAGCCACCTCCCAGCTCTGCTGCCCACCCCTCCCACCCCCAGCTTGCCCCAGCCCAGGACTGCCAGGCTAATCGGGCAGCTGGCCCTCTGCTGGATGCACAGAAGCCTCCCATGCCCGCCTAGCAAATTCTTAATGGGGAACGTCCTAGGCAAACTGGGGCAAATCGGGCACCCTATTTATCCCCCCACCCCCACACTGCGCATGCTGCCCATTATCTCAGCAGGTGCTCTGGCCATGCCCGTCAATGCCTCTGCCTCCTCACTCAGAGCCAAGCCCTGGAGAGATTTCCCGGGAAGTACTTACTGCATTTGACCCTGGGAATGGGCCAAGGTGCTATGTCACGAGCAAGGACACTCTGGGGCTCAGGTGGGTGCAGTGACTTGTCCCAAATTCAAATGAGGACTTTAGAAACTCACCTACCTCTGGCCCCTTGAACCCTGGGGCTGTGTGGGGCGTAGCTGGGAGAGAGAGGGTTGGCTAGCAGGGGATGGGGCCAGGTGTGTGTGTAGGTAGCTCCCCGGGCACCCAGTGCCCGAGCTCATACAGAGGGATCAGAATGCCCAAAGGGGAGGCCCTGGAGACCCTCAGCAAGAGCCCAGCACAGGTGCCACGGCACAGCCAGCAGCAGCAACATCCAGCCCCAACACCTGCTTCTGACAGGCTCGGCCTGGGCAGCACCACACTCCTGAACGTGCGCACAAATCACTGGGGGTCTTGCCAGTGTGCACCTCCTGACCCAGCAGGCCTGGCATGGGCCGAGGTCCTGTGTTTCTAACAGGCTCCAGGTGACGCTGCCACTGCCAGTCCCAGGCCACAGCCCGAGAACCACTGGGGTAGGGGCATGCAGCCTGGTCCCCTGCAGGAACGTCAGCAGGCGGCCCTAACCACTGGGAAGGCAGCTCACAGCCAAGGCGCCCCCTCGCCCTGTGTCATTACCTCTCCAAGCCACGGGGCTCGACAGGTGCATGCTGAATTAGGAACAACATCGAGGTCTTTAACTCATCTTGCAACAGTATCTATTCAGCGCCTGCTGCGTGCTTTGCCACGGAGGGCGTCTGCTCAGCGCCTGCTGCGTGCTTTGCCACGGAGGGCGTCTGCTCAGCGCCTGCTGCGTGCTTTGCCACGGAGGGCGTCTGCTCAGCGCCTGCTGCGTGCTTTGCCACGGAGGGCGTCTGCTCAGCGCCTGCTGTGTGCTTTGCCACGGAGGGCCCAGTTTGGAAGACTTAAAGTCAGGAATGGACTGTGTTGAGCACATGTTGTTGGCAGCATCAGTGGCACCGGTGACGAGCCTGTAACACTACATTGGCTCGCCGTAACACAACCAAATTACTTTTCTTTAATGATTGGTTAAGGCAAAGAAAAGTAAATAAGTTTATTTTAGAAGGAAACCTCACGTCTCTAGCACAAAGGGAACACCAGGTTCCTTGGTAGAATTAAAGAAGTAAATGGTACAATTCAATGCAAGCAAAACCATGTTCTCCAAGTCTGGCTGGGTCCTGTGGCTTGCCCCCAGAGGCCACCCTCTCTGTTAGAAAGAAGACTGGCAAGTGCTCCCAAGGTATATAATGAAACCTTGGGCCAAATTAAAGTCCTTGAGCTGAAAGAGAATTAAAACAGGAATTGCTTTCTCGCCCTGCCCTGGCACCCACAGCTTCAGGAATCTGGGATGGTTCCAGTCCTTCTGTGGCAAGAGGGGAGACTGAGGTCCGGGACAGGAAGTGACTCCCCCGATGTCAGAGAGAGACAGTGCCTCGAGGGCAGAGCCAGGTAGAGCTCGGGTGGAAGCCCTGCCCTGCATCTGTCTGGATTAGGATCCAAAACCGTCCGCTTACCACTGTGTGAGACGGAGCTGGCCATCCAATGCGATGCCACTGTTTGCCTTGGAAAGGAATATTCTGTGTTTTTCTCTGACTTTGGTAAACGACAATAAAAGTACTACAGGCTACTGACACGAACACCCAAGAAAATGTCCAGGTTAAGGCCAGAGACAGCCCCATGCCCAGCTTTCTTCCTGACCAGTTTCCGAGGATGCTTGATTCTCATTATTCACGATAGCTATGTCCTGTAAAGTCCCCTGAGCACTGAACTGGCGAATATCGAACCACTGCTCCCGGGGAAATACAGGGTTAGGTTCCTATGGGCCCGTGGTGACAACATTCATCAATGGATCAATATGCAACCTTGTTTTACATGTGTTTCTCTTTAAAGCCTTTATTTAATAGATATTGTTGATCCGTGAGCCCTAAGCCATGTCCAATGGCACTGTCACTCGTGTACCTGAATGAAGCTTATCCAACATATGCGTGTTCTCCAAAAGACGCATCATGGTCTTCTCGCACTTAGGGGCAATGGACAGTGGAACATTCCACAGTGCATGGGACGGCTCAACAATAGAGAGCCATCTGGTCCAAAATGCCAATAGCACTGAGGGTGGGACCCTGCCTGTCTTTATCATGCTTAGTTCACAGCCTTTTCCACCAGACATGCTCATCTTTGGGAGGGCAAACACCCTGCTGTTCCATTCACTGTCACCTCCCCAGAGCCCACCCCAGGACCTCCACACAGACATGCTCAACAAAGGTTAGTGGCCCAGGGTGGAACCCAGATTTTCTGATTCCCAGCATACTGCTTTAGATGCTTCTAAGTTTCACTCACAGTTTCTGTTCTTTTTGAGTAGACCACAAGCTCCTTGAGTGCAGGGTTTGCTTGAAGAAAATGCTGGGAAGGAAAGTCTGCCTCTCACAGGAAGGTCTCCTTGGTTTTCTCAGCTTATGTACAACTCTCTCTTCTTAGCATGATACATAACATAACGGACCTTGGGAAGTATGCAGCTGGCCCCCATTGTCCCAGCACCCTATGCCCCATTTAGCCACTGGGTTCTATCTGCAGCTCCCCACACATGTTGTATTCAAGCCTCCAGGCCCTGCAGGAGCTGCTCCCCGGACCTGGAGTGCCCTTCCCCCGCCTCCACCTGGATAACCTAGGGATCTTCCACAAGGAGCTCGGGCATCGTCTCCCCTGGGAAGCCTTCTCTGACAACCCAGCCCCCAAAGAGCGCTCAGACGTCTCCACTCTGTGCTCACCCATCACATTGGCTTGGAGTTGTTTGCTTTTGCTTCTCTCCCCATCACTCCCAAAGCCCAAGAAGGGAGAAGACAATGTCCTCTTCATTGCAATGTGCTCGGCATTGGATGTGTGTCGTAGGTACTCAGCAAATAAAGAGTGAATGGCTAGCTCTTGCTCCCCTCCAATCCAACCAGAATGACCTTCTTGACAATTACACCAGGTCCCAGAACTCCCCTGATGACACTCCTCCAGTGGCTTCCTGTAGCACAGGAGACATCGCAGACCCTGGCCTGTGGTCCTACTCTCAGAGCCCCTCTCGTCGCCCCAACCTCACTCACAGGGCCCCCACCTCAGCTGCTCTAGTCTGCCCACACGGCAAGCAGACCAGACCCCAGGCTCTTGCACCTGCTGACCCCTGGGTGTGCAGCACCCTCTTCCGGGTCTTTCCAGGGCCGGGGCCTTCTCTGATCTTGATGCTGAGCTGCCACCTCGAGAGTTCTCTGCTGATAACCCAACTTACCAAGGTGACCTCTTCCCTCGGCCCAAGTATCCCTCCACGAAACCTCATTTCCCTTCCTTAGAGCACTTCTGCTCTAAGGATAAGCACCTCTGCTTATCCGTTTCTTATCTGTTTTTCCCTGCCAGAGTATCATTCCACAAGAAAAGGGACCTCTGTCTTGTATCTCAGTACTTGCAGTGGGCTTAGCAGAGACACCCCCAAAGGCCCATCCACGCCCTAATCTCTGTATCTGTGAATATGTTATTTGGGGAAAGGGTCTTGGCCTCTGTCATTAAGTTCAGGACCTTGAGGTGGGATCACCCTGGATTTCGGGCCCTAAGACCAGTGACAGTTGTCTTTATAAGAGGGAGATCCGAGACCCAGACCCCCAGGGGAGAAGGCCACGTGAAGACGGAGGCAGGGATGGAGGGATGTGCCCACAACCAGGCAACGTCAGGGCCTGCTGGCAACCGCCGGAGCCAGGAGATTCTCCATTGGAGGCTCTAGAAGGAACCAGCCCTGCCCACACCTTCACTTTGGATTTCTGGCCCCAGAACCATGAGTTTTAAGCCACCAATTGTGGGGTTGCCACAGCAGCCCTAGGAAATAAACACACGGCCCCCAGCTCCGACTTATGGAGCAGATCCTCCACAAACACGTGTTGAGCGCGTGGATGTGTGCACGTGCTCTGGAGCCTGCACGTGCCCAGCAGGGCCCCAGCCCCCAGCCCCAGCTCTCACCAGCCACCAGCTGTAGGTGTCCTCCTCAAAGAGCGCGTTCTGCGCGGTCAGCAGCGGCTGCATGGTCTGGTTGAACCTCTCGTCAAACCAGGGCGAGACCCCAGCCTCCCCGACACAGTGGGTGCAGGTGCAGGGCCTCTGGGGGTAATTCATGAGCTTCTTGAGGCTCTCAGAGAGCTCAGAGACCATCTGCCTGGGGAACCAGCTGGTGGTCACCATGGTGTGGGTGTAGTTCAGGAAGAAGGAGGTGAGGAAGACGAGGAGGACGAGGAAGGTGAGCACCTTGAGGTTCCTCTTCCGCATGGCTACCATCTTCTGCTCTCCGGAAGGGGCCTCCCGGGGACGGGCTGCAGGAAGTCCCTCCCGACGGCAGAGGGATGGGGACGAACAATCCCAGGACGGAGGCTCGATCAGAAGCGAAGGTGGGATTCCAACAGACGCCTCAAGGCCTGCAAGGGCTGCCCTCCCTCCTGCTGGGCGCCAGCCACCCCTCCGTGCAGGACATGGCCCCGCGGTGGCACACAAAGACCCAGCGGGCTCTCATGCTGGGCCGGCTCCTCCTGCAAATGATTTGTCTTTTTGGGACATAAAGGAGAGCCTGCTTCTCTGGCAACCCTTAAACAGCGCTGATACTGTCTCTTGATGATGTTTTAATCAAACTTAATAACAGTGATTTCCTTTCCCATCCAACAAGACGAAGGGGTGATTAATCTCTGTGTGGCAGCGGAGGGCCGCTTGGGGGCGAGGACCTTGGAAGAAGGGTGTTTGGTACAGGGTGAAGAGAAGCTGTCTTCGCCACCCTCTTCCAGAAAGTGTGGCTGACGATGCCCCTTAATTACCGCTTTGTCTTTGCCAGGCTGCTGCCAGCGAGGTGGCGGTTAAGGAAACCGCTCTGTGACAAGACGCTGAGAGTGGTCTGCCATCTGCACAGAGAAGGAACAAGAGGACAGGATGAAATCCTATTACCTTGTTGTAAAAAACATTCCTCCCTCTCCCCTCTGCTGGGATGCCTTCCTTTGTCATCTCTCTGTTGCTGGGGTCCTCTGGTGCCTTAGTGCATCTCTCTGAACCTCAGGGTGTAAAATGGGATGTTCATGCCTATTTTGCAAGGTCCCATTCACCTTTTCTGCAACCAGACTCTGGTATGTGCAAGCTTCCAGCGGAAGTTCTTGAAATGGATCAACAATTTCTGTACACAGTAACCCAGTGATTCCTAATTACACGCCACTTTCCTTTCTCTCTCCTTCACTCTCTCCTTGATTCTGAATTTCAACAACAGATTTGCTTAGGAAGTGCCCAGGATTCTGCCCTCAGGCTCCCTACCCTGGCATTCAACTATCCTCAATTCAGTAGGGTGGGTTTTAGTTGGTCTGGGTTCAAATTCTGGTTTAATGGTCGCATGGCCTTAAGAAAGTTACCCAACCCTTCTGACCTATGGTTTCCCCTTCTGCAAAAGGGGATAATAAACTGTGATGGACTGAACCCTAGCTCCCATGATGACATATGTGTAAGTCCCAAGCCCCAGTCCTGTGGAGGTGACCCCATCTGTAAACAGGATCTTGGAAGATGTTACTAGTTCAGGGGAGGCCCAAATGAATCAGAATGAGCCAAAGCCCAGCACGAGCCCTTGTGAGCAGAGGAAATGGACCCAGGAGGAGAGAGCAGGTGACAGGAGATGGACAGCCAGGGGATGGAGGTGGAGACTGAGTCATGGACGGCAGACGAGCAGGCCACTGCCAGGACACTCCAGACTTCAGAGACAGCCTGATCTGCCAACACCTCGATTTTGGCTCCCAAACCTGCAAGACAGTAGCTTCCTGACGTTTAAGCCAGCCAGCCTGTAGTATTTGTCAGAGCAGCCCCGGCAGACTAAAAGACACCCTCTACTCCCAGAGGGGCTGGGAAGATAAAATGATGCACAATAAGTGTCTAGCATCTGGTAGGCAGTTTCTACAGTTTAGTTCCCTTTGTGCTACAGGGATGAACGCATATTCCTTCGTGAGCTAGCAGGTCCCTGCCACGAGGGTGCGTTCATGCACATCCGTTTCCTCAGATAAGCCTCAAAGTATTCGGCGAGCTAGATACCAGTTTCCCATCTTGGCCTTGAAAGAAACAGAGACTCAAGAGATGAGACGACTTTCCCAAGACCACAGAGAAAGGAGGGCTGTTCTGAATCCAACCCACAGTTCTCTGCCTCCACTCACTGCGTCCCCACCCCACCCTCAAGAACCTGGGTGGGTTGGGGGCCCAGGAACTGGAGTGGGGGGGGCATTAGTCTGTGGGCCACACTGAATGTTGGACTTCCGCCCCCCATAGCTGGAGGGACAGAGAGAAAGGGGAGTAATTTCAATCAAAGAAAGCCAATGGGGACCCTCCCTCTTAAATGCCAACAACAAAATTCTCCAGACTTCACAGATCTCCTGGGGCTGCCCGGCCAGTGACTCTCCCTCCTCTGCAGTCGAGCAGGGCCCCTGGGTCTGCTTGGAGTGCCTCCCCCGTTCCCCTCTGCCTGCTCAGTTCCTCCCACCCTCACTGCATAGAGCAGAAGATTTCTTCCAGCAAAGTGAGGGTTGGAGGGAGATTGAGTACCTTTTGGTAGGAAGACGGGCAGTTCAAAAACCAGATAAAGCCAACAGCAGTGCCTTCCTGGAAACAACCAGGGCTCAAGATGTGTTTGGTGCAGACCCTACAGCTCCCTTATCTCCAAACCCAAGCTCCTCAGCTCAGCTGGCGAGGTCATTTTGGTCTGGCCCTATCTGCTGCTCCATCTTTCACTTCTCGTGGCAACTTGGCTTGAATTTGGGACTCAGCAATGTCATTTGAGTCAGCTTCACCTCCTCACTTTCAGGGGTGGGCTCTGATTAAACTACGCTAATCAGAGGGTTCCCACCCCTCTTGCCACAATAACCAGTCTGGGGGTAGGCATGTGTCCTAACTGATCCACTCAGAGGGAAACCTTGGACTTTTGTGGGGAGAGAAGAAACTTTCTTTGGCTCTGTGTGGTTTGCAGAGCACAGGGTGGAGGTGGCCAGTTTGCTAGATCATATGGCAGAGATTTAGAATTGAATGAGGCCAGATAAATGTTGCTAAAACTCTGATCTAGCCATGCCTGCAGGCCACCTATATCTGGACTTTTCAATCATGGGACAGAATAAATCCCTATTATTACATAAGACAGACTATTAGAAACTTGAAGTGTTTTTTTCTCCTGCCTCTGGGCTCCTGGCTAGGCTGTCCCCATTGGAGAAAATCCAGCCCACTGTGCCTGGTCAACTGGTTCTGGAGCAGTCCTCAGGGCTCAGCTGACAAAGGCTCCTGGAGGAGCCCTGCCCACATGTGGGAGGAGTTAGGGGCCACTCCTGGGCTCCCACAGTGCCCTGGCTCCCCACCCCCTGCCATCTTTACTCATATGTCTCCTCCCTGGACTGGGAGCTCTGTGACAACAGAAACTCATCCTCATCATGTGGTCCCATCACCCGACACACACCTGGTGCTCCACGGATGCTGTGACGTGAAGGAACACTGAGATGATGGGAAGCACATGGGTGACACCTGAGCCAGGAAGCACAGACCAAGAATCAGGAGATTTCGGGTCTAACCCAAGCTGTGCAACCTTGAACCAGTTACTTAACCTCTCTGAACCATTTCTTCAACTGGGAAAATGGGGCTGATAATGCATTCTGGTCACTTCTCAGGGTGGTCAACTGACCAGGGTCTGTCCATTCACCCAAACTACATATTCGCTGGGTCCCTGTGCTGGGCGGGGCTCTGGATGGGGTGATGCATCCTACAAGGTTCTAAGGTGGAAGCTTTGTGGGCGTCAACAAGGTCCCAGAGCCTTTGGAGCAGGAGCCCGCTGTGGCTGGACCGAGTGCACATGGGGCAGGGAGCAAGGAGCAGGTGAGACCAGAGAGGAGTGAGGGTGAGTGCACATGGGTGGGGTCTGAGCAGAGGTGCGACGTGGTCTCACTCACATTTGGCTTCTTTTTTAATGAGTGGGGCCCAAGAAGGTCTCACTGACATCTGTGCCCCTAACACCAAGTGCTGGGGCAAGCTGATTTCAATAGATGCTGCTGAGTTGCGTTGATCAAGTAAGATTCTAGATGAGACGTTAAGCACCCTCCAAAGTCCTGGCTCCTTGTGAGTGATATTAATGTTCTAAGTAGATGCCAGGGGTGGGTCAGAGCTGGACAGGACAAGCTTGAGCTGCAGAAGCAGCAGGACCAAGACACCCTCTCTGGCGTGTTCTAGTTGCTGCATTTGCGAGCCCAGGATGACGTTTGCATCCGACCTGCCAACAGAGGCTTCTGGGCTGGTATCAATTAGCGCTTTCACCAGCCCCATTAAACAAAACAAACAAACAAAAAAACTGCAATGGAAAAGCAAGCACATCCCTCCATCCCTTCCTTGGCCCCGGGGGAGGCACGAGGAATGCGTGCCTGCCCTAAGCTCTACTAAGTGTGAGGCAGCCTGCAGCTCCTGGAGGAAGGCCAGAGCTGGCTCCCTGAGATTCAACCTGGGCCAAGAAGCCACGAGGCAAAGATCTCCAGTGCCAAGTGTGCCGCGAGGCTGGCCACGTCTCCCAAAGTCACTGGGGAAGGGGAGAGGAGGGGACAGACAGACGGATGGCAGCACTCACAGCCAGGGGAGGAGGCGAGGAGAAGACATGTGTGCAAGAGTCTAATAGGATTGCAGGCACAACAGAGGATGCTGACAAATGTCAGGGCCCTATTGAGGACCTGAAAGGTAAGGGCTTCCCCAAATAAGGTCCTAATGAAGATAATCTGTTCCGTGGTTATAGAAGAGGGACAATGACCAGCCAGAGAGAACAGTTTCAAACCTCACTTTTGTTTCAAAGTGGAAAACCAAATGTACAACATGGGTTTTGAATGTTTGGAAAATGCCTGCTGAACTGTTGAGTAGTTATCACAACTCTGGGATGCCCTCTAGCTCTTTGCACAGTGGCTGGGACAATGGTTGTGGAAGAAATGCCCCAGGAAACATACAGGTTGCTTGGCAATATTGGCCTCTTTAAGAAGCTGTCACAACTGTCCTCTATGTGACCTTCACATCAACTGGGTAAGGTGGGCGATTGTCAGGCTTGTTTGCCTGAAATGAGCCACAAGGTCCAGAGAGGGTGAGAGCCTTGCCTAAAGTCACACAGCGAGATGGTGGCAAAGCCAGCACTATGTCCCAGGCTTCTGCTCCTTCCCAGGGTTTCCTATGCTGTCATGGCTATTTTTTGTGCTATTTATTAATCTCTGCTCTTCTTTTCACTATGCTGTGTCTTATAATTTCCTTCAGTTGGATTTGCTGTTATTTTTCCAACTTCTTGAGATGAATACAATCATGAGAATAATCCCTTCTTCTTCTGTGTTTAATCTGTATGAACCATGTATTAAATTCTGCATTTCAGTTATTGTATTTTTCAGTTTTAGAACTCCCATCTGACATTTTTTTAAAATAAGGTCTAGTTTTCTGGTGAAATTCTCCATCTTGTCATCAAACTTCTTAAACTGATTATTCAGTTACTTTAAAGTTCATTCAGGATGATTTGCAATTTTGGAAAAGGTGTGGGTCTATTTCTATCGTCAGTTTCTGTCTCTCTCAGGTCATCCGCTCCTGTCCCTGGCAGGCCTAGTAGCTGTCGACGTGCAGAGGCCCTGATGAGGCTCTCACGGACGCAGGATCTGCAATCTCCTGGCAGGCAGGTGGAGCTGCACACACCCTTGCTCCAACTGGCGATGTGGGTGATTGCTGGCTGCATGTTCATTTTGTGATGACTATTCGATTTCCGCTCACCCTGACTCCCAGTGCACAGCCCTTCTCAAAGGCTGGCCCAGGATGCCTACCCAGCCCCTCTTCCTCCAGTGTTTGTCTCCCCTGTCCTGTGAGACTGCCAAAAAGTCAGCTCCCTCAGTTGCTGTTTTCTGCTTGGTCTCTTGGGCTCTGTCCCTTGCATTGTAACTATTGGCAAATCTTTAAAGGAAAAGGGGGGAAGAGTGATCAGCTCCCTTCTCTGAGGTTCCCCTTCCTCTGGGGCCTGGGTCCCCAGGCTCTGGCTGACTTGGTGACTCTGGACTCCATTTAGAAAACTGTTTTACTCCCCAGCCTTGTGGGCCTTCCAAACCCTCTGAGCCGCAGCTCTCTGCTTGTCCTCTGTGCCCTTCTGCTCATACAAATCAGCCCATCCCTTGTGCAAGCAAATTGCAGGGAAAATCAGGCTCATCAAGTACACTTCCCATCTCTCAGGAAACTCAGACCCTCAAGTCCCAGCTGCCTTGGTTGTCCTCCAATGCCTTCAAGAGCTGGATTTTTATCTTATCCTGCTTTTATATTTCTCTCTGAGACAAACGGTCTGATGCAGCTTCTGCCACAGGTGGAGGTGGGAGTGGAAGTCCCAGTGGCTTTCATTTGCTCCTGTGCTGAGCCTGGTGTGGTGTTTGCCCACATTAGGGGTTTGGCACACTCTGAGAAGAAGGCGGGGCCCAAAGAGGCCCTGGGACTGCCACAGCAGGAAGGGCAGAACACAAATCGACAGGCGAGAAGGGTGCACCATCTCCCAGCCCCCGGTGGGGTGGGGGGAGGGGTCCAGCTCCACCTGCTTCCTGTTGATGTCAGAACACCTGCGGTAGTTTGGAGCTGGTATGTACCCCAGAAAAGGGCATGTTCTTTCAATCCATTCTTGTGGGTGGGACCTATTGGTTAGCTTATTTCTAACAGATACGGCCCACCCCATTCCAGGTGGGTCTTAGTCCTTTTACTGGAGTCCTTTGTGAGGATAAGAGAGAGAAAAACACTCAGAGAGGCAAGAAGGACCCACAGGAATTGAGGGAGAGAGAGTCATGGAAACCTGGGCCCGGGACAGAAGGACCAGCAGACGTCGCCATGTGCCCTCCCACATACAGAGGGACTCCGGATGCCAGCAGCCTTTCTTCAGAGAAGGTATCCTCTTGTTGATGCCTTAATTTGGACATGTTTCATGGCCTTAAAATTGTAACTTGTAACCTAATAAATCCCCATAAAAGCCAGCCCATTTCTGGTATATTACATTCTGGTAGCTTTAGGAAAGCGAAACAACACCCTTCTCAACCACCAGCTTCAGACACACAGGGAGGGGCTCCCAGCCAAGCTGACCCGAGAACGTAACGAATGCTTCAGTACCGAGCTTCAGGATCCTTCTGTAAAATGCGTCCTGCCATGTCTGGCCCTTGGGATGAATGCTGGCTGGCTTCATACGGGGGCACAGAGCAAGAACTAAAAGGCGAAGGCCCCCTCACAACTTAGAAGAAGGGCTCTTTCCTGAACTGTTCCCCAGACCTGGCTTGATCCCTTGACACTGAGGGTCCCTCTTACTCGGGTTCAATGAAGAATTTGCTATTGGATCAGGGCCAATAGCTGGCATAAAAAATGGTGCCCCCAAGCCTGTTTTTAAATCTAGACTCTTCCCATTCCTGGCTGTTGTCACGGGCAAGGCACTTCGCCCTCTGATTCCTGGTTTCTGGGCCACCCTCACATTCACCTCCTGGCTTCAGGCATTGGCTTGGGGGCCACCTCGTTCTCTGCATCATTCTTTGCACACTGTGACCTATCTGAGCCTTTGTGCAGCTCCGTGCACTGGCAAAGCTACCAGAACATGGACTTCGGGGTCAGCCAGACCTGGTATGTCTCCAACTCAGGCTCTGCACCAGCAAGATGGGGCCATCGCCATCTCCCCAAAGGAAGGCTGTGAGGGTTAAGTGTAGAACTGCTTGGCACTTAGCAGATGCTCAATAAATGTGAGTTATTTTCATTGCCAATTTATAGATGAGGAAACTCAGGGAGGGGAAGCAACTAAGGTCACACAAATAGGAAATGGCAGAGCAGGTCTTCTGTCTCACATAGAATGTGTTCCCAGATTTGGGATCAATGTCCAAACTTTCCCTCTCTCTCTCCCTTCCTTCCTCTCTTTTTTTCTTCCTCTCATCCTTTGAACAGTTACATATGAGGCGTTATCTGCTCTGTGCTGGGCGTGGGTGTTCCAGAGGAGGGTATCCCCGGAGACTGGGTATGTGGACCCACCCTGCTCCCTGTCTGGAGGCCCTTGGGCCTCAGGGTTATTTCATGGGGGTGTCTGGTCTGTTTCAATTCCTCTTTCAAGAATCAGCCTAATGAGAGACTGCAGCCCGGTGAGTCAGAGCTGCAGCCCCGCCTGAGCCAGGAAGCCTTGCTGGGATGACGAAACCCAGGCCCTCGCCCCAGGATTCCGATAACCGGTCCACCAAGTCCCTGCAGCCAAAGGGTATTCTGGGCCTCAGGGAGCTGGCAGTGGGGGGTGAGGCCTCCTCTTCACCAGGGTCTGGAATCCTCCCTGCTCCCTGGCTGTCACTCGTTGGAGACTGCTGCTCAGGAACCTCCAAGGAGGGGGGAGGGCCTGGGAGGCATCTGAGTCCACATGGCCCAATTTCCCTAGTCGGAGGTTAACTCTCAGCAGGCCAATGCTGTCTGCTCGAGGGGGCTAATAGGGCAGCTTGTTTCTTGCCTCTGGGCCTCTGCCTGAATCAGCACAACCTGATGACCTGGGGTCCTTTCTCCTGCCCCCCTTCTGGGAACTGTGCAAGCACGGGGTTCCCTGAATCAAATCCTCTGCTTGACATTCTGCCTCGATCTCTCCATCTAGAAGGTGGGGCAGCGGGGGTGCCTGCCTGGTCAGCCCGTGCAGATAAAGTCCATTTAAGGAATGCACCAGAACAGGGCCCAACCCCCGGTGAGCACCTTGTGCCCGTTGCATTTTGTTTCCCTGTCCCTCCAGGGGTCTCTGTTTTCCTGCCTGGAGCCTAGAGACCCAGCGAACATCCTCTCCCCTCATAGAACACTTCTGTCCCTCGCATGTAACATGTGGCAGCCAAGGCTCAGAAAGGGGAAGGAACCTGCTCAATGACACACAGCGAGATAGTGACAGAGCCGAGAGGAGAACCAGAATCCCAAACCCCACACATGCTTGGCTCCTGGGACAGAACTGGCTCCAGTCCACAGGCAGGCACCCTGGAGAAGCTTCTCAGAAGGTGCCATGGGGTGGAGGGAAGTCTGGGAGTTGGTTTGGCTGCAGTCAAGTTGGGAACCTGCGGGAAAAATCCAAAAGGCACTAAGCCCTTTGCTGTGTGACCCCAGGGCAGGTACATTGGCTGCCTGAGCTTCAAGCTCCTCATCTGTAAAATGGGGGTATAAAAACCGTCCCTGCTTCCAAGGTGGCTGCAGGGAGCAGTAACACGAATATCACTAACAGGGAGGCCACCCATCACGTACCACGCGCTTTCTCTCCGCCAGATCCTGCTCTAAGCACAATACTGGATCACACAGCCTGAGCCCAGGGCAGTCTCGTGAGGTCAGTCCTGTATTCCCCCTCCCTGCTGAGGCAGAAACAGAGGCCCACGGCCCTCCAGCAACCTGCCCAGGGTCCCTCCGCTGGTGAAGCCGGTATTGAGGTTTGGGGTTCACCCACCTTCTGCCCTAAATCTCGGCATCTGCAGCTATAGAGGGGGGATGGAGACAACCCCAACTCTGCGGTACTGTGGGAAGGCATGAGTGTTGAATGGGGCTTGCGTGTGACGTCCCACCCAGCTCAGGGCCTGGCATGGGGTGAGCGGGATTCTTCATTTCCCATTTGGGTTTCTCCTGGTCAGCTCGGCTCATGCCAGCCCAGCTCCACCCTCTCTGAGTCACCCACAAAGCTGGCAGCTGCACGCCCGGGGCCGAGCCCAGAGCCCAGCCTGCTCCCCACGCCCCTGCTCCCCTGGGCAGGCAGGTCCAGTCCTCCCCAGGAAGCATCGCTAGGAGAAACCTGGCCAGGTGAGGCTCAGCCCGAGAGATGGACAGCTCACAGTCTCCCTGTCATGGCGGGGACTGGGGGTGGCTGCCCCCCCTTCAACTGAGTAAAAACTGACCCCAAATGTGCCAGTCACTCACCTGTGGTGTCTTAAGGCCCCCCCCCATCCCTGGGCCATCCATCCCTGCCCTGGGCAGCAGCGGTGGGGGGGGGTGTCACTGGGACCCCTCGGGACGTTCGATCAGGGCCCGTCTCAGGGCCTGGGATCCTCCTCCAGAAAATGGGGACAGCCCTGCTCACCCAAGACATGAATGGACAGTGGGCCCTGGCTGTCACTTTCTGAAGAAATGGCCCTTATATGTAAGACTGCTATTTTCTAATATTGAATATTTAATGCACGTCAGAGTCAGTGCTGAGGGTTTGCAGATAAGAGTGTTTAGAACCAATCCTGGCCTTGGTAAAGGATATTTAATATTAGCACTGGGGTTTTGAAGATTTCACCCTGGCCTGCTACCATCATTCCTTTGAGAAATAGGAAGTGTGTGTTCACGCTGGGGTCTGAAATGGAGAAGAAACCACATTTGTTTAGCTGAACATCTACTACGTGCCAGAGGCTTTCCACTTGACATCCGGTTTTATCTCGGCAACACCCTCTGATTCCGATGCTGCTGTCCCCCACCACACATCTCCCTCCCCCGCTCCCTCCCTTTCACTGAACAGCTCCTTGCTGGGCACCTTCTCTATGGCAGCCACTCTGATGAGTGTTGGGCAATGCAGTGTAGGGAAGGTAAATGACCCTCATCCCTGCCATCCTAAAACATAAAACTGCTGGGTGGTGGGGAGGGTGAGATTAAGAATCACACAAAAAAACAGCCTTCAAAGCGACGGAGGAGGGGGCCTGGCCAGGGGCCTAGAGCAGCCTCCCTGCAGGGCGAGGGGTAGGTTCCGAGGCCTCCGGGAGGGGCTCCGAGGCACTAGAAGGAAGAGAGCAGAGCAGAAGCCCAGAGAGGAGCAAGACGGAGCGGAGGGGGCTGGGCGGGCAAGGCCTGGCTGCCCCAGGAAGGACTGGGGCGGGGTTCGAGGCAGTGGGGGGTCCTGATCAGGCTCAGAGAGGTTGACGATTGCCCAGGGCACAGCTGGGAGGAGGCAACGTTGGGGCAGACAGCACAGCAAGCCTGGCCACCCCCCAGGGCCACCCCATGTCCCTGGAGTCACCTGCTAAGTGTCTGCGTGGTGTGGCCCCATGGCTGGGGCTCAGGCAGTGAGCTGGGCCCCTTCATTTCCCCTCCTGGTCTCTCCACTTCCTCCATCCTCCCCATGCCCAAGAGACTGACCTGGGGAACCACTGGGGCTCCCCCAGGCCATCTGGCTTCTTGTTGGGTTTGACCAATCTCTAGTGGAAGACTGGGGGAAAGGGGGACTGGGGTAGTCACTGTCCCGGCTGCCTCCCCACGGGGGCCTCTTGCTCCCGTGAAGCTGTCCCCTGCACACACTGGCTCTGTCGTGGGTCCCACAGTCTCCCATCTACCCTGCCCTTCAGCCCCAGGGCTGGAAACAGCCCCACACTTCCATCTTCAGGTACTGTTCCACCTTGGGGTTTCCCAGCACCTGACCATGCCTTCCTAAATAATCGGGTCATTAAACTCTCAAATATCTTGCCAGGAGGGTGAAGGGCAGGTAGGCCCCCACAGCCACCTGTTACATTGTTCCAAAGGGCGTGGTGACATCGTGCTCTATGCCATTTGCCTCCCCCGGAGGGAAGCCCCTCTGGCAGCCCTGCCCCCAACCCCAGCCAAGGAACCGAGCTGCTCACAACAGCACCTGGGTGCCCTGCATCCTCAGGCATCACAGACAGCCCGCTCCCTGGTGCCCTGGCTCCCTTCCCTGACTGGGGCTGCTGCTCTTTCTGGAATTCTCTAACCTCAGCTCCAACTGCTGTCCCAGGAACTCACCCAGCAGCAGGCTGGTCCCTCCAGGCTCATGCCACTGATAGACCCCGAAGCAGGGACAGAACCAGGGGCTCCCTTGGCCACCACAGGGGTGCCAGCCTCCCCAAGGTCCAGGTCCCAGGAGGGGCGACCTCACAGCCCCCACGCTCCCCTTGGACCACCAGCCACCTCCCAGCACCACCTCCCCAGAAACACAGCCAGGGCAGCTGGAGCCGGGACACAGGTCCCCGAAGCCACGGCTGCTCCAGATGGTGAGGAGCATGACGACTTGCCCACACCGGAGCCCCTCTCTGCATCGGATGGGTCCTGCCCTCCCCAACTGGTTTGTACCCCGACTCCTGCTGGGGTTAAGTATCAAGGTATCAGAAGGAATTCCCACAGCTTTTCCTGCAGACAAAACTCCATGGGATATCTCTAGTGCATATGGTGCCAGCGTCCCTCCTCCTTCCTCCCTACCCCCTAACGTTTCCCTGTCCCAGGCAGTGTCATCACCGAACACATCGTTTCATGCCAGACACCCAGCAAAGGCAACCGGGGGTCCTGCAGGGCAGGTCCCATTAGTCTGCTGTGCAAAGGACAAAATTGGGCTCTGAGCAGCTAAGCGTTCCCCAGGGACCAGCCTGGGTGTGAGACAGCAGTTTCAGGTCCCATGAGGGAGGAGTAGGACCAACCCCTTTTACAGATGAGGAGACTGAGGCCCTTGGAGTCACAGCGAGGAGGGGCGAGGGCTGGTCGCTGAGCCTGCCCCTCACTGCTGCACAGCCCAGCCTCTTCCTGGGATACACCAGGCCCCCACCATGCCTCTCTCCACAATCCTGTCTGTCCTCACCTCTGCAGTCAGGTCACAGATGGGGCCCCATCCTTCCCAGTCCCCCGCACCCGGGACATGGAGTCATCCAGCTGAGGAGGGGCCTGTGCCTCTAAGGGGGTGAGGCCAAGGGCCATGGGGACTCAGAATGGGCACACAGAGGAAACCGAGGAAGAGGGAGGGCTCTGCAAGAGGGTGGCCAATGAGACGGGCCTTAAAGACACGGGAGTCTGGGAGAGAGAAGAGAGGTGGGGAAACCAGGCAGAAGAACAGGTCCCCAAGAAGCATGTGGTGCATGGGGACATGGGACATGGGACACGGTTACAGAAAGCAGAAGTCCCTCAGGGTGGCCGAGAGAGGCCGGGGCTGGATCGCAGAGCTCTTTAGGAATGTGGACCCTGGGATAAAGGCCATGGGCGCCCCACCCGCACCCCACACTGGCACAGGAACAGGGGATCATGCTGACAGGAACTGTCTTCATAACTCGGCAAGTCCATCTCCTTTGGGGCCTCAGTTTCCCCAAGAATCCCCCCTGCACTGACTCTACTGTTTGCCCACTTGACCATGTCTAAGAAGTGCCGGCAGAGCTGGGAACGCCCTCTCTTGTGCTTGCAAATCTTGCCCTTATGCCGATACACCTTGCTGTGGAGCTGGGGAGAAAGTCAGGATTCCCGTGAAGCACCAACAGCAGTTCCGAATCGGCAGTGTGGAGAAGCTCCCCAGAGGACACGGTTCACAATGATGAGGGGCATATTTTCAAACTTTGAGCTGCACAAAAGGAATGAAATCCCGCAATCTTCTTATGCATGTGGATGGAGGGGTGCTAAATGAGAGTTCCAAAGCCATCTGAGCAGCATGAAGAGCGTGGAGCCCGGGGAGGGACTCCAGGGGTGGCCCTACAGGCCCCCCACTCGCCTGCCTGCAGAGGACAGAGGGATTGTGCTGGTCTGAGTGGGGCTGGAATCGCAAGAAGGAAAGAGGACTTAAAACTATCCAACCCCTCCATGCCCGCCCCAGGGGTCTGTCAGCTGCTTCTAAAGAGCTGAAGTATGTGGGGTCTGGGGTCTGGAGCTGAGATTTAGATGATCTGCCCTGGGGCTTAAAGAGGAGTCCTCTTCTCACCCCCCCTGACTCACATGGGGGAACTTTGCCCCTGCAGGGGGTGGGGGACCATCTCTAGTGATGCCCTAAATGGGGGCTGAGATGACACTTGGCTGCTCAAATGTCCGGAAGCCTGACGCCAGCCAGCGGGCATCTGCCTCCAGCCATCCCCGAAACCAACACTTGGAGGCATGTCCAGGTCTCCAGTTGGGCTGCTGGGACAAAACTGTCCTGCTCTGGTCCCATGGGAGCCCCTTTGGTGGGGAGGTGGGGTAGCTCTCATCCCGAAGACCCGTGTGCTCAGCTCTGTGGCACTTGGGGCCCACGCCATCCTGATGTGGGCCACTGCTGAGCCCAGAGCTTCGGGGAGGAGCCAGAGCTTTCCCACCTGGCAAAGGTGAGGCCTGGGGCCTGGCGGCGGAGCGCAGGGGCTGGGCCCTTGCATATCAGCTGATACCAGGCTCCGGGTGGAAAACTGAGAGCCAAGAGTCGGCAGGGCAGGCTGGGCCAGCAGCAGCCCCCAGAACAAGTCCAGAGGGCAGAAGCCAGAGGTGGCCCAGAGCCCAGCAGAAGGGCACAGGAGTCGCCTGGGTGCAGAGCTGGGAGCCCCCTGGGGCAGAGAGGCTCGGCACCCAGGAGAGCTGCATGCTGATGCTGGGAGGGAAGGAAGCTGGGGAGGGCTTTGGGGGCAGGTTGGGGGCAATGACACGAGTGCTGTCCCTAACCCATCAACTGTGGATGAGGCACCGAGCTGGCGCTTTTCCCAGGTCATCCCACTGGATTTTCTCAGCAGCTTTGCACATGGGGTCATACTTCTATTTCAAGATGAAGAAACACGAGAGCTGAGGCAACTTGTTCCAGGTCATACAGCAAGAGATGGACCCAAGATTCAAACTCAGATTTAAGTCAGGTTCTAAGTCTGTGCGGCAATGAATGCCACAGCCTGCCAACGTTTGTACTTTAAGTCAAGCAAGAGCATCCAAAGTTGAGAAAGACACCTGTGCAGGGTCTTCATCTTTCCCACTTTGTACAAAAAAACCTCTTCCTGCAGCCCTGTTTTGGCCAAAGGGGCTCAGGGAGGTTAGGTGACTGGCTCAGGGTCACACAGCTGCTAAGCCAGGGCTCCAGGGAAAGAGCACAGGTGGAGAGGGCACCTCCCATGGGGTAAAGCAGAAAGGACATGGGCACTGCGCTTCCACAGCCACTGACCCCACGGAGCCACACCTTGCCCTCAAATGCAAACCAGAGGCCACCATAAAACCTGTCTTAGGCATCACAAAGCCCTCGCAGATTCTTCCTTTGTCCTTCTCTGGATTAATCCTATTAAGAGCAGCATTTCCTGAGCATTGACTGCCAAGTGCAGTTCTGAGAGCAGTCTAAGAGCTTTACGTCTTTTCACTCACTGAATCTACTAATATGCCCATTTCACAGATGAGGAAAACGAGACCCTGAGACGCTAAGTCACTTTGCCCAGGGTTGTCCATCTGGTAAGACGCAACTCACCTGGCTGTGCATCCTTGTGGCCAGGGAACCCTCCAATCCCCCAAATCCCCAAGAAGGCTTACAGCTGCTACTCACCCTCTGGCCAATTGAGGAAACAAGTTAGGCAAGGAAGGATGCAGGCAGCAGTGGCCAGGGGAGCTGCAGGGAAGGAGACGTTTCACCCCAGCTCTGGCTGGGCCGGTCGC
Organism: Bradypus variegatus; assembly: GCA_004027775.1. Classification (NCBI taxonomy): domain Eukaryota; kingdom Metazoa; phylum Chordata; class Mammalia; order Pilosa; family Bradypodidae; genus Bradypus; species Bradypus variegatus. Next base: position 42,918 of record PVKY010000149.1, read on the forward strand.
AGGTTGCAGGAAGAGCATCCATCCCGGGAGTTTCCCAACCATCCCACACCAACGTCCCTCCTGAGCCTGGGGGTGTGCTGACTGCACGGCCTGTTCCCCACTGCCAATCAAAGGGCCTCCCACTTAAGGAGCACAGCATTTTAAAGACATCATGTTCTGCACAATTTACTTTAAAATACGCAGGTGTTATTTTATCTCTTCCTGAAACACAGTGGTGAGAGGTGGGCTTTGGAAAGCCTGCAGCACGGAGGGCTATCCCTGGGTCTTGGAGAGAAACCGAGGCTGGACAGGGTGGCAAGTCGCCTGATGTTTCTTGGTGTGGTAGAGCGGACAAAACCCACAATCAGAAAGCTCGATCTCATTGGTTCCAGCTCTAATGCTTTCGCCAGCCTGGAGACCTCACGAAACCTTCCTCCTCTAGAACATGGGGTGATGCAAATCCTTGTCTTTGATCCTCCTGAGATGATTCGGAGTCCCCAGGAGTTGACATCTGTGACCCTGCATAGTAAACTTACAGTTCTTTCTGGATGTATGACAGAGGGTTACAGTGAGGCACGATCTGAATAGGGGCCACTCCAGCATTTTTTCCCTTAGCTCTATTTTTTTGCTTTCTGATGTTCTGACCCATTTTTCCTTCTCCTTCCTTCTCCCAAGAAATGGCCAGCACCACCCTTTATCAGGGAAGGTTCATTTGTGTGCATGCCTGTTTGTGCTGTGGACTAGCCCTAACTACAAAACAGTATCATTCTCAGTAAAGAAAACAAGAATCCATAAACCTAGAAGGCTCAGTGATTTAGGATGAGTTTGCTTGTCTTCGCCCTCTCAAATGCACATGATTTTCAAATTCAGCTAATAATTACCAGGCCCCTACAGCCTGCAACAACTCCTCCCTCTTTAACAGGTAAAATACGTAGGCTGACAAGCCGGGGCCTTGGATTCTATCCCAAGACCCTTCACTCCCTTTTGCTTACTGAGCTCAGCATCTGAGCAGCAACTGAGCCTGTATCTTTCCCCAAATTCAGAAGAGCTCACTTTCTCGGAGCCTGGGCCTTTCTGCTGCCCCCACTCACACCCCCATCCTGCACGAAACTTTCTAGCAGTTTCCTCCACACCTAGAAGGAAATCCAAGATCTTTATCACAGCTTGCACAATCCTCCATGAACTGGTCCCTGCCTACTCGCAGACTTACTTTTCTTCACCTATTTCTCTGCTCACTCCTTTCTAGCTACGCCAGCCTCCAGGCTATCATGCAAACAGGTCAAGCACTATTTGCCCCTTGTAGAATGTTCTTCCCACATATATTAAATTCACTGTTTTACTTAATTCAGGATGTTAGGCCAAATGTCGACTCCTCAGAGTGACTTTCCCTGAACTTCGTGTGTCCTTGACTCTTACATGTTTATCAACTTCTGCATTGTCCCTGCCTTTGCTTTCTTTATTGCGCTGATCACTCACTGACATTGTATTATGTACTTCTGTGGATTCTCCAGGCAATTTAAGTCCCTTGAGCACTTTCTTTTGTCTCTAAAAGAGAGATCATCTATAATCTTTAGCTATCTCTTGAAAGGTAGATATTATTTCTGTTTTGCAGATAAGAAAACTGAGACTGAGAAAAGTAGAGTGATTACAATTTGCCCAACAATTAGTGTCAGACTTAGGATTCCAATCCAATTTTTTTTTCCCATGCCAACCTATTGCTAAGAGACACTTCTCCATGCGTCTCTCGCACTTCTGTGTAACTTGCTAGGGATACAAAGAATGCAAGGCCCTGACTTATCTTTACCTAGATCATTTCTAAGACATGATTGCAGAGACCAATTCTGAGACCTGGGGTTATATTTCCCTCTAGGACAAAAAGTAGGCTCACTATTGTTTACTACAAATTAGCGCATTCCCAGTTCAGTGTTCCTGTTGTTATGCAACTCACTGCACATGCAGGCATCTAGGTGGGTCCCGTGGGACTTGGGGTGCAAAGGAGAACCCATGCAAACAGGAGCTCATGCTGCTTGCTGGGCTGTAAGTAATAAGTCCCTTGTCTCTGATCCAGGGGTCTCACGTCTTCTGCCACAATCCATGAATCACTAACAGGCTAACTCCTCATTAGCTTTCAAGTAGGATGAAAATCAAATCCCAGACCTTATACCTATGTTGTACTACTTTCTACACTTTTAAAGTATTTCACTATCAATAAAATTGTCCTCATTGATGGGGTGCCTTTCTGTGTCATTGATCATCCTAGCAGATGGGCTTCAGTATCAGATACCACCTTTCCCAGGAACACTTCCCAGGTCTCCCCTTCCTTCCCTCCTTCCCTGGATTCATGTAATACTTGGATGCACTGGATGGTGTGGACCAGAAGGAAAACAGATTTGATTGAAAGAGTGCAAGGCTTCAGGTTTAGTTAGTACCACAAAGCAGTTAAGCCAATGAATTTGGGGCAGATACTGGAGAAACAGACAGGATAGAGAGGTGAACATTTCTGATCGTTCACATTTTTGTGCCCTTGAGGCTGAACCTGAGCTGCCACTGAGGGCACAGACCCTGTCTTACTTAGTTCTGTATTCCTGGTACTGTGCCCTGGCCTGACTCAGAGCAGACCCTCGTGGTGGCTCGCTTGATGGACAGATGGGTGTAAAATCTCCAAATGTTGACTCCTGTTGGAGAGAGACCTCCCTTCTGCTCTTTACCACAATGTGTGATTTTTCTTGTTACACACCCCCCACCCCCACCCCACCCCCTGTTGGGAGGGCAGACAGGAAAACACTCAGAGAATCAAGGATGCGATGAAAAGCCAAGCACATTTCCTGCCTCAGGGCCTTTGCACATGTGGTTTCCTCTGCCTCAAAGGGTCTTACCCCAAAAGCCATAAGACTGGCTCCCTCATTGTTTCATGCTTCTGCCTAAATGCCCTCGTCCGAGAGGCCTTCCCTGATCACCCTAAAATAGCCCTGCAGTCAATCTCTGCCCCCTTTTCCTTTACGATCTTAATGACGACAGGCATTTGTGTACTAAAGTACTTGTCCATCTCCTCCAATCAGAATGAAAGCTCCAAGACAGCAGAGACACAGCATCTGTCTTGCTCACTGCCTAGAATTTGTTGTTAGACCCTCAAATCCTTGTGGATTGAATGCAGCATGAACTGTGACACAGCGAAGCATGCAGGACTCCAGGACTAGGTTTGTGCACAGTGAGAGTCGAGACTGCCTTGGTCCTCCCCGGGCTGTGGTGTCCTTGTATGGAAAATGGGATGTTACAACTGCAACTTTGAAGCAGCCCTGCCCACGAACAGCCCAGCTCAGAGCAGGTGCCTCTGATTTCGGGCCCTGGGTTTGAGGGTTCCCACTAACTGCGCACTGCTTGATCCCAACCAAACAGACCGGCTGGGCCGAGGGAGGAGAAGGCAGAACTCAGGACTGCAGGCTTCCTTTGGCTTTTGCAAAAAAGCAACAAAACCAAAAATACAGCAAAACCACACCAAGTGTCTGCACAAGCAGCCCCAGAGCCTCTGGGCTTCTTCACGGCTGGGCAGGATGTGGGTAAAGGGCACGGGGCAGGCACTTGGGTCCTCGCAGGGCCCATGTGGTCTGGGTCCCAGAGAGCCTGGCGCCTCTGGGTGACTTCCCTGGGGCAGTGGGGGTAGCTCCTCAAACCCAGGCCTCTGGAGCCACGGGGGGCTTATTCCCGAGCCCAGGGGGACATGTGGCTCTGGGTTCATCCTGACCAGGGCACTCACTGGGGGGATGGGACTGTTACATTCAAGCCCACCCCCTCCCCCTCTTTTCCCTGCCCAGGTGACCACCATCAAGGCAGACTGCTGCCCCAGATGGAAACTCTTGGCTGAGGGAGAACCTAAGCTGTCTTTGGTCCATACCCTACTGGATGGCTGGGTAAACTGAGGCCCAGGAAGGGAAGGGGCTTGGCAAAGTTTACACAGTGTGACATGCCAGGGCCAGAGCTGGATGGAACCTGCTTTCTGGATTTCTGGGCAAGGACACTTGCCATTAGAGAGTGGTTTCAAATTATCTTGTGCTCTTGGCTTTTGAAAACAGCAACTAAAACAGATACGTGCAGACCTTTTCCGGCTGAGACATGGGTGGGGTCCCCCAGTCACTGGCCCCCTGTAATGGGCCATGTACACCCTATGCAGTTGGCCCCAGAGTGTCACACCTGCTCCCCACCCCCGTGGCGGGTTTTCTCTGGTGACTTAGGAGACCACAGCAGGCAGGTCACTTAAAGTCATGTCACTAGGTGTGGCTTGCCCATTCAGAAAGACCCCTGAGGAAGGCTTCTGAAAAGGAGACGATGGGGTTTCGAGGATGAAGAAGAGGAGAAGGGTGAGCAGGTGAAGGTGAGAGGGGAGAGATGAGAAGGAGCAGGACCAGTTAGGAGGAGACTGACTGCTCAGAAAGCCAGTGAGGATGCAGGGAAGGAGCTGGTGGAGAAAAATTAGCATCAGGCAGGGGGCCGATGAGATGAGGCGGGAGGGCACTGGGCTCCGGCTCAGGCCAAGCTGGGCCTGTGGGAGCCGACCACCACCACCACCCACCACCTGCCCTGTCCTCTGTCCCACCCAAACCTCAAGTACTCTACATTCTGCATCACCAAAGGAGAAAACGCCCACCTGCAGAAGAGTCTATTAGATACCACCTAGCCAGGGCTATGTCTTCGTTACAGCTAGGGGCAGGATGTTAATTGCCGGCGACTTGTCAATGCACTTGAATGTGGCAAAGAGAGGCAGCTCTTGGTTAACCAGAACTTTCCAATAAGTAGGAAACCCCATTCTCTGAACCTTCCCCAGCCATGCCAGACTAGAAAGGACTGCCTGTTATTTCTAGAGCACCTGCTGCATTCTGGGCAGCGGGAGGCAGAGGGAGTCAGACAACCATAACAAAGTCACGGCCTCCCTTTTAGGGAGCCCACGCTGGGGGCGGGAGACAGCCAAGTCAACAAGCTGTAAGCCAAGGAGCAAGGCAATTAAGAGCACAAGTTCTGGAGTCAAAGAGCTGGGTTCAAATCCCATCTTCACCACTGACCAGCTGTGTGACCCTGGGGGAGTCCCCTAACCTCTCTAAGCCTCGGTTTCTTCAGCTGGAAAATAGAAAAAAAATAGACTTCTTGCCTGGAGAAGGTGTGAAGGGCCAGTGAGAGGAGGCCTGTGCCATGCTCAGCTCAGGCCACCGTGACGGGACGCAGCCTTGTCAGGCAGCCCGTGTGCGGCAGGCACAGCACTGCGTCGAGTCAGGGACCTGAGCTCCGGGGGTCCCTGTCCCAGGCTGTGGAATGAAAGCTTTGGACTGTGGGATCTCCAAGACCACTTCCTAATCAAAAAAATTCTAAACAATGGGTGCTGCCCCCAAAAGAGTGCAGCCAACTTGTGAACACACAAAAGGGAGAGAGGGAGACATGTCCAGGGACGAGCAGGGTTGGGGCACACAGGAAAGTCCCCCTTCTGGGACCTACTGGGCCCCAGGCTCTGGGTTAAGCATGTTCATGCACCTCATTTAACCTCACCACGGCCCAAGGTGGCAACCAGCCTCCCATCAGAGGAGGAATCTGGGGTTCAGCCGGGCTGACACCCCGGGCCTCCGGGGGGAGAGTGGCAGAAGGGGTCCCAGAAGCCAGGCCCGTGAGGTCGCAGGCTGTCACAAACCCTCCCACCCCCGTGCACAGCCAGACCCCCCCACAGGGTCACACAGTTGGGGGGCGGGGCTGACTGTGGAAGATTCTTCAGATCGTCAGGACACAAAGAGCAGGGCAGTTCACAAGGGAGAGGGAAACTCGAATCTGAGACTTAGAGGAGGTTTTCTTGGGGGTGTTTGAGTATTTTTCCTGTACCTCACTGAACCAGCACCTCACAATCATAATCAGCCATCACAGAACACCCCGCCATGGGCTGTGGCTGCTTTTGCGCTTGTCACCTGCGGGGCTGTAAAATGCTTTCCTGCCCAGGGACAAGGATGGAAAGCACTTTCAGAATCTCTCGTGCCCCGTGGCTTCTTCTCTGTCCCCAGAGAGGTCCCACAGTTACCCTCGTCGGCCCTGAGTGTAAGTGTAAATGGGACTGGCGAGCCCAGCTCGCTGCCTCTGACACCCATAACGGATCAACGAGCGGCTGTGGATGTGACATCACACACCGGCCTGCCCAGGCCAGTGGGATGCAGGAGGTGCCCAGGACAGCCCGGAGCTGACCCTGGCCCGGGAACTCTCCAGGGAAACCACAAGAAGGGAGGAAATGCTATAATAATAAAAGTTTTCACTGCAAGAGATTACTTTCCAGAACAAGTGTCCTTTCCTCTGTGACGTGCAGAGCCTGGCCTCATTAATGCGAGGTGGGCATGGACAGGCCGGGCACGTGGGGCTTGGGGCCCAGGCCATGGAACCAGACACCCAGGCTCAAAGCCCGGCTCTGCCACACCTGCTGGGAGTCACTTTACAGTGCTGTGCCTCAGTTTCCACATCTGTAAAATGGGCATGAAAATGTGGCTGCCTCCTAGGGTGACTGAGAGGATTCAAAGGGTTGGTCGATGTACATGAAGCGCTTAAAGCTGTCCTAACACGTAGTAAATTCTCTCTAAGGGTCAAGCTGTTATTACCGCCATCATCAACATTATTATTTACACTGGGCCAAATGCTGCCCACCTCCTGGAAAGTGCTCCCATTTGGCACAAGAGGACACTGAGGCTCAGAGAGTCGGAATGCATTGACTTCATCCCACCGATAAATAATTAGCAGTGGGCAGGAGGAGGCCAGGGACTTTCCCTCCAAGCTTTCTTGTCCCTGCCACTGCTGGGCTGAGCCATTTGCAGGTGGAAGGCCTTGGAAGGCCGCCCCTCTCTCATCCCATGGCCTCTGGTCTTTTCCTCCCCAGCCCATGGAGCCCCTGCTAAAGAAATGGCCCTTCCTAAGCAAGGCCAGCTGGGGAAAGCGACATGAATTAGAAAGGAAAAGTAAATGCTGCGTGTGGGAATGCTGTCCTGGGACCCCACAGGTCATGGAGAGTCTGGTGGTTCCAGATCTGTGAGTGGCTGCTCAAGATCGAAAAACACCAGATCTCAGAAATGAGAGCCACGGGCCCTGAGGGCAAGTTCTCCCAATGGCCATCCACTGCTGCCCTGTCCTGGGGGGGTCATTTCGGTGGTTTGTTGGTAGGAAATGGGGTCTCTGGGAGAGGGTTTGAGAAGCCACAGCCATTCTGGAGTTTATAACATTTTAGCAAAAAGAGATTTCTCTGCATCAACTTTGGGCTCTGAACATTATCCAGCCGCGTGGGTGTAGGCACAAAAGGCCAGGAAGAAATGGAATCTTCCTGATACTCTGCTGGTGAAACGACCTCTGGGTTAAAGCGGGGAATCCCGGCTGGCCTAAGACAGTGACTTGCCCAAGGTCACACACAGGTGAGCAGTCACTGTGAGCACAGCCCCGGCTCCCGAGCCCCACCTGGCTGGCTTCCGTCACCTGCCTCGTGCTTCACAGTATGATTCCAAAAACATAGCCTCTGAGCACCTAGATTGTGTCAGAATTGTGACTGGTGCCAAGGATACAAAAGCAAATGAAATGAGTCATCTTCATTACCCAATCGACGTACTGTGGGAGAAGCTACAAGAAAGGCAGTCCGGGCCATCTCACACTTACCGAGTGCTTCCTTGTGCGCCAGGCACTGCCCTGAGTGCTTTGTTCACTTAACTCATCTAGATCTTCACAACAGTCCTATGAAACAGGGCCTATAATTCTCATCCCTACTTTATAGATGAAGAAACTGAGGCACAGAGAGGTGAGGTAATTTGCTGAAGGCCACACAGGTTCTAATGGAGAGAGCCAGGAGCCAGACCCAGGCATCTGGCTCAGAGCCCAGTGGTTTTTGGTCAGCTGTATTATGCTCTGGGAGGACTGCGCCTCTCCGAGCCATCGATGTGTGGCTTGGCCATGTGACTTGCTTGGCTGAGAGAGTCTGAGAAGATCCCAGAGCAGAATCTGATTCTGGTTCAGCTCTATCATGAGAAAGGCACATCCCAGATATGGATGACCTTCAGCCATGACATTATGGAATGGACTGAGACTCAGCTGCTCTGCAGTTGACCCAGAGCCAGCTTATAATGTGAACGAGAAATAAATACTGGTTATAAGTCACTGAGCTTCGGGGGATTGTTTGTTACACAGCACAGCTGACAGACACAGGGTTCCTTCTTCAATTATTCTATTTTCTACCAACAAAGATGGTGGTCAGAATATCTGGCTGCCTATTCAGCTTCCCATTCATCAGCTCTGTGGCCATGGATAAGCCACTCCTCAGTTTCCTCATTTGCAAAATAGGGACAACAATAGTACCAAGCTCTTGGGGTTGTCACAAGGATTCCATGTGAGAACTGATATAAAGTTCTCAGCACAGTGCCTGACATTTAGCAAATGCCGCATTTGGTTGGCAATAAGGACGACGATAGTGCAATGTATCGAGATTGAAAATGGGCGGGCTATGTATGTACTCCTTCAACACACCCATACAGCAACTTGGTGTTGGCAGCTGGGGAAGAAGCAAGGGCTGCCTCAGCCAGACAGTGTGGGAGGTCTAAATTCTGCAGAAGGAGGGGTGCGGGCTGGCCACAGGAAACAGATTTGGGAGGAGCAGAGGGGACTTGGTTCTTGGGAAAGGAACACTGGGCTCTCCCAGTCCCAAAACACACTGAAGCCCCACTTCATAGACGAGAAGCTGTGGCCCCAGAGGGAGGTGCCTGCCTTGAGTCACAGGGCTGGTCAGCATCAGGACTCGAACCAGCCCCTGGCCTCCTGGGCCCACCAGGCATTGGTTCCATGGCCTCATGCTCTTTTCGGAGGAAATGAGATGCATTCCTTATGCTGGCCTGGAAAGCAAATGTCAAGTTTCTTTACCCTTTTGGGTAGAGTTCTCCAAACTCACCCACAATGCAACAAGCTTCTCTTTGAGTCACTTCAGAACATCACACTTCCCTTTCTGGAAAAGAGCCGAGCCTATCCCCACACTTGCTGGAACTACAACGGGAAGGGGGGCTATGAAGTGTCAAAACAAGTCACAGCATAAAACAGGAGCTGGTGGTATCTGGGTTTGGTTTTAGGTCCTTGTTTGTTCATTTGTCTTCCCCCAAGCCCTGGAATAGGCCAGGTGAGGGAGAGCAGGGGTAGGGAGATGCAGGCTCTGCCCACAAGAGCTGCGAGTCAAGAGGAGGAGATAGGACGTTCCACATTAGGAAAGGACATTCCACCTTAAGAAAGGAACAGGGAAGGTCACGGAGGAGGTGAGAGAAGCAACAGGCCTGGAAAGATGGTCAAGGTACAGGGGAAAAGTAATTCCAGAGCCTCGGAGGGTAAAGTTTTGAAAGGAAGCGAGGAGAATACACATCCTGGGGATTTCTGTTTGGAAGAGGAGTTGGTTATGGGCTGAGGAAGCCATGATATGAAAGTTCAGGGAGTGGGACTGGAGTGGTCCTGAGTTTATTCTTCCAAAGAGGAGAAGTGGGTGCTTTCTCCGCCAGCTCCTGGGGTGGTGCCTGATGGGAAGCACGCAAAACACCCACGATTAGCACTGCAGACTGATCCACGGGGGCACTTTCCAATGCGGCAGTCACCTGGAGAGAGAGCACCTGCGGGTCGCTCACACTTCTGAACACCTTGTGAGCACAGCTGAGGACAGCTTTCATTTCGGACTATCCTTCAGGGATGTCTAGAATGGCTGTAGAAGATACAGCATTTTCCTCCAGAGAAGAGGTCAGGTTTGCTTACTGTCCAGAATAATAAGACAGCACCGCCGTCCAGGGAAGGGGCTAAGTAGGTTTTCTCACAGCCCATTAGAAAAGATCAGAGTTCCCCAGCAGTGAAGCAAGCCCAGGGGCCTTGGAGAGCAGGTGGAACTGAAGTAAACATGAAACTCAGGCCTCATGCCTTGCTGTGAGTAATAAAGTCCTTTGTCTCTGACCCGGGAAGTTCGTGTCTTCTGCCAGCATCTGTGAAACCGGCTGGCTAACTCATCAGCTTGCAAGGAGAGCAACTGAGGCTTTTCCCACTTATAGCCCTTGGCCACATGTTGGTTACTTTTAGTTAAGATCAAATAAATTTACAAGTACTGTTCCTCAGTTGCATTAGCCATATTTCAAGGGCTCAGTAGTTACACATGGGTAGTGGATACCGAATTGGGCAGTATAGACGTGGGATATTTTCATCACTGGGAAAGTTCTGTTGGGTAGTGCTGGCCTAGTGGATGGGGAACAGGGTAAGGGGAGAGACCGACTTTGATTCCATCTGGGTTCTACTATTCCTGACTATGAGGCTTTAAGTTATTGAACCCATGTTCCTTTTCATCGAGACTGACCTTAGAGGGTTCTCATGATGACTTCAGTAGATAATAGATTCAAAGCACTGGGTGCGGCCGCGGGCATATAGTGAGGGCTCCCTAAATAGGAGCTAACGCTTCAAGGAGTTAAGCAGTTGTCCTTCCCCTTTGCAATAAGGAGGGAGGTGGTGGTGGGCAACACTGAGAGATGGATAGGAAGGGAAGGAAAGAGGCAAAATATAGAGTGGCCTAGAAAGCCAGGTCTGAGGTTTGAGCCTTACCCTGAGGGCAACCGGGAGCGACAGACAATTGTAGGAGGTGGATGGGTAGAAATATAGGAGAAGTAATTCAATACAACAGATGTGTCTGCACGCTGGGCTCTGTGCAGCCCGGGCAATTTGGTGTTTGAGTCAGAACCTGGATTACAGAAGGAAGACAAATGCACTGTCTCTCTGTAGCCCAGCTCACAGAGGCAGTGGGGGTGGGGGGAGATTACAGGCTTGGGCCCAGAGGACTCGGATGCGAATCCTGGCACTGCTCCTTTCTAGCGTCAGGCCTTGGGCAGGGAATTTTACCTCTGCGAGCTTCCACCTTGCAGAGACGTGCTCTGTGAGACCAACTCGCAGGGCTCGCAGGGGATTATAGTGAGATAATTGCAAACCTCCCAGAACCGTTCCTGGCACAGCGCATGCACTAGGAGAGCCCGCTGCTGCTTTATTCTCTGGGCTGGCCCACAAGACAAGCAGGAAACACGAGCTGCACGAGGGGCAGGGGCTGGTAATCAAGAGACGCTGGATGTTCCTTAGAGGTAGCAAATTACTGTGTGTGACCCTCGGAGTTACTTCACCTGGAAAGGCAAGTTTCAGGTCTCCATTTCCTCAGCTGGGGCCAGGCCACTGGGAAGGTGCCAGGGGCCCTGCAGGGTGGGTGCTGCTGGCCCCTGCCCCCTCCCCTCCCCTTTGCCTTTTCTGGGCTGGAGCCCCCACCCACCCACCTCTCTGGGGCTGTGACTGCTGGCTGCTACCAACTCACAGCTGCCCATTTCTCCAGGAATTGCCCCCAGCCAAGCAGAAACTCCTTGTCTGGGAAGTTACCTGCCTCCTGCCCCCATCACCATCATGCTGGGCAGCCCAGACAATGACTGACAGACATGGGGCGGACCCCCTGCTACAAGGGGGGACCAACCCCACAGTGCAGTCTGTGTCCGGGATTCCCCTGGGATCACGCTGAGGCAGACTCTAGCTGAGAGCACCTGTTGCTCAGCTCCCATCCTGCTGCCCTCCCTGCCCTCCTCCTGGAGCACTCCCCCAGCAAGCCACGTGCCCCTCAACCCCTGCTTGGGCACAGCTTGGAGGGAACTGGGGCCCCTGTGTGAGGCTGGTCTGAGCAGTGACTGCCAGGGACAGACCACCTTGGATACAGAACACTCCTCTAAGTCAGAGAACTTTTCCAAGATCAGGGAGGGTCCTTGACAAACACCTGGTCCAAACGCTTGGTTTTATAATGAGGAACCAGCAGAAGCCATCGGTCATTTAGCAAAGGCTCACTGGGCCCCCAGGATGTGCGAGGCTCTCTTTTGGGTGCTAGTAATGCAACGATGATCAAGGCAAACAAAGGCGTCCTCCTCTTCAAGCTTATAATACACTGACAAAGCCTCAAATGAAAAAACACAGCAGGTAACCGTAAATACTTTTTTGCAGAACATATGATGGTGAATTACAGGGAAGGTGGGATTCCAAATGAGTTGGCCATGCAAAGTTGGGGTGAAGACAGCAGAGTACAGGCAGAGACGACAGAAAGGCAACCCTAACGCCAAAGTGAGCTTGTGTTCCCAGAACAGCCAGGAGGCCCGGGTGTGCAAGCGTGCTGAGTGAAAGGGATAATTTTACAGCACGAGGGAGGAGAGGGAGGCAGGGCCTGATCATGTCACTCTGGGAGGGCAGTGACTCGTCACCCAGAAAATCAGCACAGGTGAAAGGCTCTTCACCATTTCCCCTTCTAGTCACTTCTGCAGGTTGAGCACTGTCCTTGGGAAACCATATCGCATGCCTGTTCTCCAGAAGCTCCCAGGCCAAAAATGTCTTTCACATTAGATAGTTCAATGCCGAAGAAAAAGCTTCATGAATAAGCAAATTAGTGGCCTTTTGAAACCCCAGCTCCACTTTCCAAAGTGTTTCTCAGGGCTGTAATGCTAAAGTGCCGATCAGACACATGGCCCATGTTTCATCGCCCCTTCATTTCCTCTCATGTCAAGTGAAACATGGGCTGGAGAGGCTTTGGAATTCATGATATGGACACAGAGATGAATGAAGGCATGGTGGGAGCTTTCAGAGATGGCTGGTTCCTACCCGAAAGCAGGTCCAGTTGCTGGTACTTGTTTGTTGGGTCACTTTAAGCCACTTGGAACCTCGGTCTCCTCCTCTGTTAAGTGGGAAAACTGGTAATCATGGGAAAGTAGATTGAAGGTGACTGGCAAAGTCTGAGCACATGTCCGGTCTTCTCATCATTACTGATAGCATCACAGTGCGATCCGGCTTTGTGGGCCTACTTCCTTCAGCCTTTCTCTATGACTCTGGGCAGCCACAGAATTCGGGGCAAAACCTATCATTGTGGAAGGACAGGGGATGAAGTCTGAGTCTGAGGAGGGCAATCTTCAGTTCTTTCTCCCTAAGTCCTCACACTGTATGAGTCACATAAATAACCATTGACCTTTTCAAATGGGATCTTAAGTGATAAACAGAAGTGTTCATAGCCACGGCAGATAGAGGACAAAGAAAGGAAAAACTTCATCATTTTCCCTCTTTACATCCCAGCATTATTATGTGGCACCTGAATTAAATCCTTTTGATATATTTGCACATTTTAAAAAAGATCAACAAACACATTTTGAAAATTCTCATCAAGCCAAAGCTTGCTAAGGACAGAAAAGCAAGTTATCTGGACTTGGGGACTTCAGTTAACACTGTTATGGGGAGGTAGATATGTGTTAAATCTACAAAGCTTGCAGCTTTATGTAATAGAATTGCTCCAGCACATCTGAAAACGCAGATGGGCAATCATTTTATTAAACACCTACTATGTGCCAGGTATTTTGATACAACAATAGCTGACATTTACTAGCTTCATATGTGTGTCTAGTGCTAAAGCCATATGTGGATTAAACCATCTGATCCCCCAAACAACCTATTATTAGGTGCTTCATTGCCACTCCATATTTCAGATGCAGAAACTGAAGCACAGAGAGGTGAAGTCACTCACCTGCCATCACACAGCAAGATGATGGCCGAGTCAGTACTAGAGCTGGGTTGCCAGGCTCTGGAGCTGATGGCAACAGCAATGCACCGTGCTCCTAAAACATCCTACTCCACCTTGGCTACAAACTTGTAAAGTTACATATAATCTGGAGAAGAGTCCATCGAGACACAAACAGGTGAAGGGGCTTTCCCAGGTCACACGGCCACCTGCAAACCCACACAGGGTCTGTCCAACCCCAAATCCTCCCCGAAGCCCCCTTTTCCCCAGTATGACATCAGGGCCAGGCAAACTAAATGTGGGGAGGTAAGGGTGGGCTGGGGGAGAAAAGGGAGAGGAAAGTCCTTCAACCTCTTCAAATACAGAGAACCACAAGCATCTCCTTGTTTGTCCTCTGCAAAACCTGTCTGGGTTTTCAGTTCATAATAAATATTTATGATGGGAAAGTTGTCTCTTGAACACGGCACCAGGTATAAGAAGCACCCTCAAGATAGGATCAGAGGAAAAGTGTAAACAAGTCACTTTCTGTTTAGTGTAAAATTCATGTGTGATTCTTTAAGATCAAGCTGCCAGCCCAGCCCTCAGAAGGGACAGAAGTGGAGGTGGGGGGACTGGAAGGGAAGGGGGCTGGTGGCTTCTGTGGGAAGGAATCCATGGGGTTTCACTAGAGGTCCCATTGGGTCCACCACCGGATGCTGCCCTGCCATCCTCCGAGGTCAGACACTGGAGGGCAGACGGCTCAAGCCTGAGTCCTCCAGGCCAGTTCCCACCTCCCTCCCTGCTGCCGGGAGAGGCCATGCCTCTGCCGGATTCCGGTCCCCTGGCCAGTGGAGAGATGACAGCCTCCAAAATGCACCAACTAGCCGTCAGGCCTCTGCTGCGGCCTCCTGCAGTTGCCTGCACTGCATAACAGAGGCCCCACTTAAATCCTTAGAAAGGACCCCTCAAGGAGGACTTTTTCCCTGAGACTTTAAAAATGCATCTGGGTCAACTCATCATCTGATGCTTAAATCTCCAGCAAGGCTGACCTGATTTGTCCAAGCTTTTACTGTGTGCCCGGCACTGCTCGGGGGCCTGGGAACACAAAGATGCGCCAAACGCAGCCCATCCACAACTCCTCATGGGCTATGGAGGCAGATGCATAAAGAGATGATGGCAAGGCAAAGGGTTTAAAGGGCTTTAAAACCCTAGAGAAACCATTTATTCAGCCACATGATGTGCCAAACACCTTACAGACATTATCTCTCCTAATTCTCAAGAACCTCTGCTGGGGTGTGCTATTTTTAACCCCCAGTTTGCAAGTGAGAGCTAAGTCTCAGAGAAGTTAGGGCCCTTGATCAAAGTTGCACAGTCTGTAGGTACAGGAGCAGGCTTTGAGTGTAGCAACGTGTATCATGGGGCTAGGTCTGTCAACACAACCTTAGCCTGCCATGCTAGAATGGTGGCTCTGCCTGGGAGCAGAGCGGAGAGACCTGGGACAGAGCCTCCTGAAGGGGCAAATGCCCCTTACACTGAAGGAGGAAGCACAGGTAGAAGAAGGAGCAAGCCCGGAGTGAAGTAAGGGGAAGGAGGCCAGAGGGACCAGACCAAGGGAGAAAGACACACAGAGGTTTCAAGCCCCATCAGCAAGCAGAGAAACGCAAATCAAATTGCAATGAGATGGGGCTGGAAGCCTATGAGTCTGGCAAAAACCAGAAGGCACTGGGAGGGTAGACTGGTTATCTACCCTGGGGAAGAATTGTAGTATTGGGACCAGTTACACAGAGATGCACCCCATGCCTCAGTAATTGCACTCTTAGCGAATTCCAGAGCACACCAAAGTATTAATGTAAGTAACAAGCAAAAGGAAGAAAAGTTCTGCACGATGGCTAATGCTCACAGAGCATGTAAAGTAACATGGGGAAATGCTTCTGTCACGTCCAATGGGCAGTCAGGCCACAGATGGAACAAAAACAGAACCAGATCCAAGGGTTACCTGGGAGGTGTCCAGGAAATACCTGCCAGGCACACAATAAGCACTAAAGGAATAAATGTGGTCAAGCATTGTTATTTCTCAGGATCATGCTTTGAGATCCTACAACAAGCCTTTACAGTTTTCCTCAGTAAATATTTGCTAAACACCTGCCACTGGCCAGGTAAGGTTCCAAATGCTAGTGCAGCAGCAGGGAACAAATTAGATGAATGGAGCTGAAATTCTAGGGGAGAGAAGAGAGAATAAACAAAGAAGTGAATGGAAAATAGGCTGATGCTGCTAAGGCCAATGAGGAAGGCGGAAGGGTAGGGCAAGGGGACAGAGAATGCCCCGGTGTGTGCTCCATGCCTGCAAGCACCCCGCTTTAGTATATGCCACAAGGAGTTTGTGTATATTCCATGGTGAATTCTGTCCTGCTGGAGGCAGCCTCCTATTCCAGTGCCATGGAGAACTTCTGCATCAGGACACCCCTGCCTTTCAAGGGTTCCCAACTGTTCTGGCTGCACAGAAAATACCTTCCAAGCCATCAAGAAAAGAGGGTGAGGCTGGCTCCTTCAGGGGCACCTTCCCCTCAGGTGTTTCCGTCCCCTCCAGCAGCATCAGCCCCTGCAGAGGAGGCCCCATCCTTGCCAGCTCTGCTCCAGCCCAGCCTTCAGGCGTGACAAACGGGCACTAACAAGGCACACTGAAAGCCTCAGAAAGTGCCTGACAGCGACCCCTTCTAGGAATGTCTTCTAAAGAAACAGCTCAACTTGCACGGTTTGGTGCCCAAGGATCTCTACCATCACTTTATTTTTAATAGTAAAATGCTCGAGTTCCAACCCGCTCTACCTTAAGGAAATTACTAGGGGAATTATGATACATTCAAATATCTGCTATAGGATGGAAAATTCTGCGTCACAAATAATGCTCATGAAGAATTTAAAATAACATTGGGGAAATGTCTATTATATGGTTAAATTGGAAAACACAAAGAAAACAATTTCAGGATCATAATTCCATTTCCTGTATGCTTTTAACCATAAAGGAAGCAAACACAGTGAAGGCAAATGTCCTAAAATGCTGAGTGTGGTACTCACTGGGACGGGTGGTTGGTGGTTGGTTTTTCTTTCTTTTTCTTTGTTACTGGGTATTTATGCTTCTCTTGCTTTTCTTTCTTTTCCAGAGTTTCTTTAGTGATCATGGGCCACTTTTATGGAACAGAAAATAAAAACTACCGTAAAAAACAAAACCAACAAATCAAGAAATGGTGCCATCTTTAAAATCTCCAGCTAACCAATGCTGGGCCCGAGCCTCCCCCAGTCTTAACTTGAGCACTCTCCCAGGAGTTACATTTAATGGGAGACTCCCCCCTACTGTGTCATCTCAGGATTTGGGATTTCAGTTCCGAAGGCTGAGGTCCAAAGCTGAGGGGGGGGGAAATATGAAGCAATACGGGAGGTCAGCAAGAGCAAGGTAGGTTGGGAAGTAGGTAAGAATGAAGACCCAGCAAATTTTTAAAAAAACAAAAAATAAATAAAAACAGCTGGCCCATAATGGGGGCTTAGGAACACTGTCTCCAGATTCTAAGGCTCCCCAGAGGGAGCTGAGGCTCAGAGAGGTCAACCAACTTGCCTGGGGCCACACAGCAGCTAAGTGACAGAGCAGGAACTGGGACCTCAGGCCGTCTGGCCTTCCCCTCTCCACCTCACACTACAGCCAGCCCATGAGGCTGCAGCACCAGCATCCCAAAGCCCTGGGTTCCGATCCCACCCAAGTCACTCAGTGGCCATGAGCTCTTGTGGTTAGTGTAACCTCCAGGAGCCCTGGTTTCACCTGCAAACCAGGGACAAACCTCACACTGACCTAACAGACAAAATGTAAAGCACTGGGCACCCGGTAAGCACAATGCGGCTACTGATGTTGATATCATCTCGTCACCATTGTCCACTCCTGCAGTAAAGTCTTTCTCTGGCTTCGTGGGCGCCCCTAGCACATTACCCCCCTCCCCACCAACGTGCAGGGTCCGGCACAGAGAAGGTGCTGGAAACGTGAGCACTGAAGTGATGGACCCTCAAGAGGAGATGGTGCTGCCGAGGAAACATTGGTCGAGTTTCCAAACTCGGCTTTCTAGCTTAAAGGAGGTGGTTTCCAGGCAACTGTGCTCAATGAGCATCTAATTTCAAACAGATGGGTCAGTCCATGGCCTCTGCGTGGGCTTCACACCTTCTGACCAGGGGAGAGGGAGCTGCCCAACTTGGGGTGGGGGTTCACAGCCTTTCGTGGGGGGTTTAGTCCTCCAAACACTAGAGCCCGTGCGGGAGCCTGGGAGGACAAGGCCTGCATTTGCCAAAGGACAAACAGACCCCACCCCGCCCCAGCGCCTCTGCACAACACCATCGGCTGCGGCAGGCACACAGACGTGCAGCCCGTCCTCCCACCGCGGGGGGGCACAAGAGCCTGCTGGGTAAGTGCATGACCCTGAAGACAGGTCACCTGGGTCTGAATCCTGGCTCCGCTCAATTATTGCTGGACAACCTTGGCCAGGTCCCTTTACCTCTCTGTGCCTGCGTTTCCTTCTCTGTGAAGTGGGGGTGGCAATGATAAAACCAGCACAGTGAGCTGGACTGTGAGTTCACATAAGGCCCTTAGGAGGGTCTCGGCTCCAGTCGGGGAGCCTGTGGGGATCACCAGGGAAGGACCAGCCTCCTCTCCTGCTCCGTGCCCCAAACAGCCAACTCCCAGGACACCATAGCGACCTGCAGTGGGGTTTGCACCATCCCAGATAACAGATTTATAGCAGTTAAATCAAAATACAGCAGTTGAGCTGCTTGCTAGATGGGGGTGGTGGTGGAAAAGTGTGTGTATGGGGGGGTAGTGTTGAAAGATAACAGCATGTGCAAAAAGGAGCACGCATGGCCAACAAGGTAATGAGCACAAGCAAGCTGACGGGAGGCTGGGTATGGAAGCCACAGGAAATGAGACTTGTATTAGTTAGGGTTCTCTAGGTAAACAGAATCAGTGAGAGGTGTCTCTGACTATCAAATTGTAAAAGTGACTCACGCAACTGTGGGTATGCACAAGTCCAAATTCTGTAGAGCAGTCAGCAAACTGTCAACTCCAAGGAAGATGTCCGATGAACTCCTCAGGAAACGAACCAGCAACTTCCACGAACTCCTCAGGAAATGAACTGGGATCTTCTACGAACGTGTTCGATGAACTCCTCAGGAAATGCTTCACTGGGCAGCCGAAGAAGAAGTGAAGATCCTTTAGTTGTCTTGCTTATAAGTCTTCAACTGATTAATTGGATTAAATCCAGCCAATTGCATTCTCGCACTGTGGAAGGCACGCCCTTTGGTGAGTCACCAGTCACAGCTGCAGTCAATTGACTGATGATTTAGTAAACCAGCCTGTTGGTTTATTAATCAGCCTCAAACGTCCTCACAGCAATTGTTAGGCCTGTGTTTGCTTGACCAGTCAGCTGGGTACTATCACCTGGCCAAGTTGACACATGAACCTAACCATCACAAGACTTAATCCTGGGTCAACAGCATCCCAAAGTTTGCAGCAGGAACATGACGGGACCAGCCTTGCAGTTCTTAAAGCTCACTCTGGCTCCCAGGGGCTGGAAGGACTGCAGAGGAGAATGCAGGAGACAGACAGCTTGGCACGATCTAGGCTGAGGCAAAGAGGCTCTGCAGGCTCCCAGGGCCTGAGGGATGAGTCTGGAAAGGACTGGCACTTTTCTGGCACCCAGCCTGGTGTCTTTACTTACTGCCCATTTCCATCCTTTCTTTAAGAATGGTGACAAAATGCTCTTATGTCACCAAAATGGTTGTGGTTGTTTGTTACACAGCAAAAACTGACTGATACACCTTCTCTGTTAAACTGCACCCATATATTTACTCTCACTAGCAGTCTTAGCTCAGGTAGAGAGCCTGGAGACAATAATGAAATACCTATGCCTTAAGGTTTTAATGAGGGTTCAATGAATTATCGTGATAATTTCTCAAATAATAATCTGAAACACAGGGAGGTTAAGAACTTGTCTAAGGTCATCCAGCTAAGAAGTGATGGAAGCAGGATGCAAACCCAGGCACTCTTCTCCCTCAGAAGCAGAGCCCTGAACTGCCAGGCAACACTTCTGCTTCCAGGCTACCTCACCATTTTGCAGACAAGTGGATCCACTTCTTTCATTTCTCACTAGGGTACAGGCAGCCTGAATTCTGTCAATCTCTGGAGCTCAGGACTCCCCCAATTGCAAACACAATGACAGCTCTACCCAGCCAGCCCAGGGGCTCCTGGACCCTCTCAAGTCTGGGCTCCTGCGAAGTGCTTTTGATCAAGAAGGGAGGAAATTTCTAGAAAGAGCTGATGAGGATGTTTAAAGCTCCCCAACCATCCAGAGCCACCCCGTGCTGGTGGAAGCCTCATTAAAGAGTTCACTTAATCACAGTTTGCTTCAGCCAGCTTGTATCCTCCTCTTTATCCAGACACCCGGGCACCCACTGAGGGCCAGGGGTCTAATTGTCGTGGGTCCCTATGATGCAATTACATATCAGAGAGGAAGAACGAATACTGGGACTTGCAGGCAACAGAGAAACCACTGTCAAACCCTGCAATTACAGGGCATGAACCAAAAAATGAGCTGCCATGGCTCCTGGGGAAGGAAGAGCTCAAAGTGGTTTCCTGCAGTTAGAATACTGCACAAGATGATGTCACGGGGGTCACTTCCAAGAGGGATAACTGGGTGATGTTTTCCAGCTTAGCGTAGTGGGTGAGGTTGCATCTGCTCCCGGGTGGGGATCCGGCAAGGGGGCTGTGGGGAGGCTATGGGAAAGCAGGGACAGGAGCCCACATCTGCTGAGTGCCACGGGCTGTGTGATGGCTGCGTGCTAAAGACATATCAGCATCTAGTCAAAACAGACCAGCAGTCAGGCCCGTTACCACCAGCCGCCAGACGAGGAAACAGGGGGTCAGAGAGGTGAGGCGATGGCCCGAGTCCACGCGGGTGCTGATTCCCGAACCCAGACCTGCTGCCTCCAGCCAGGGGCGTCTGACCTTGCCAACTGAGGGCACGCTTGAATCATCAGCTCCTGGCCCGGGGGCCGCTTTCTCTTTTGTTTTGTATTAGATACATTATCCCATTAACCTTTGTTTTTAACGTTTTTGTTAAAAGTGTGCCATTTTAATGCTCTTTAAGCAAGCAAGTCTGGCTAACTACATTCCCAATTCGTGCTGCCATCAAAACCATCACCCCCACTGTAACATCTTTATCACCCCAGCAGGAACTCTGTGTCCACTAGGCAACAGCTCCCAAAGGGGCTGCTTTTCAACACAGGCTACGGTTGATTCACTTTGTCTGGGGGTTGGCCAAGAGGAAGGGGACTCAGCCTTTGCTGCCACAGGTCCCACATCTATTGGAAATCACACGGCCCAGTTTCGGATCCCACTTCTACTACGAATGCTGTGTGGGCAAATGACTTCGTTTCTCTGGGCAGTGACGTCGTTGTCTACAAAAAGGGGGCTGGGTGGTGGGTGAGCTGGATTCCCTCCAGTCCTCTCCAGCTCTGAATTCTTTCTGTTGCAGTTTAACTTGGCAAGGTGGTCATGGACCCAGAGGCAGATGGTGGGTTCAAATCCCAGATCTGTCCCCTGGGTCTCTGTGTGCTCTCAGGCAGGCAGGTAACTGTTCTGTGCCTCGTTTGCCCATGTGTAAGATGAGGACGTGACAATATCCACCTTGTGAACTGAAGGCGGTGAGTGTGGCGGAGCTGTTAGAATAGCTTCTGGAACACACGTATGAGATGTCAGCTCAGGGGCCACGCAGAGCCTGGTAAGCTCCGGATGAGAGAAGGGGGCAGCTGGCCTCCTGATGGGGCTCATGGCAGGCAGGAAGCTCCACCTACCCAAATCCCCAACATAGCTCCTGGGGGAAAGTAAGATGGGCCGCGGGCAAGGCTGGCTGCTTGGAAATCTGGAGGCTGATGGCAGGAGGGAGGCATCCCCGGGTGTCAGAGGTTGGAGGGCGAGCTGAACCCCTCCAGGGCACCCCCGAGGGGCCTGCACCAATTCCCCACCAGAGCACACTAGGATGGCCCCAGAAATGGCGGGCCTGGAGGAGGGGGGATTTGGCTTAACTCCTGGGCCTGGAGACCCCAGCCAGCTCCCCCCCAGTGTTTTGTGCCGGGCATGGAAAGGGGAGGGGTCTCCCCCAGACATCAGGCCCAGCACCTTCGGAATTGTCCTCCTCTCCTTCCTTCCAAGGCTCGTTCGCATCTGCACTGGCCACCTACCCTGGTCAGGCACTGGGGGTGCACAGGCTGCTCGGCTGCGTGAGACACCCCTGGCCCCCCAAGGGGTCCCTGTCCAGTGAGGGAGACACTCAGTTAGCAGAGCGTGGGTGCACTGCAGGGAGAGCTCCTCTTTACAGGATGTTTCCCTCTCCATCCTCCACGGAGCCTAGACCAGGGTTGGCAAACTACACATCTGGCCCATCACCTGTTGCTGTAAATGAAGTTTTATTGGAACGCAACCTCACCCACTGTTGACATATTTTTGTGGCTGCTTTGGCCCCATAAGAGCAGAGCTGAGGAGTCACAGCAGAGACCTTGTGGCCTGCAGAGCCTAAAGCATTTACTGTCTGGCTCTTTGCAGAGGTGCCTCCCCCTGTGCTGGACAGCAGGGGCTGGGAGGGTGGGGCCAGGCTGGGCCTGTGGCTCCTCCCCAGGGCCCAGCCCAGTGTCTGCACATCAGACACTTTCAGTCCACAGCAGACAGCTGAGAACATGCCACCGAGCCAGGAGCTGGAGCTGGAGGGGAGAGGGATGCCCGCCAGGGTCAGCAGATGCTTTGCTACATGATGGCCTCAGAGGGTCTTCCTGGCAGAGGGGTCGGCTGTGCCAAGGCAGGGAGCAGGAGCAGGTAGCGCGATCGAGGCAGAGGCAGCACACGGCGAGGGTGTGGGAACGGCGGGAGATATGACAGTGGATGGGCAGTGCCAGGGCACTCCCAGCCTTCCGGGTCCAGCTTTGCAGAGAGTGAGGGGCCCTCGTCCTGGGACCTGAGCAGCAAGGAACCCTTTCTAGGCTCGCTTTGGCACAGACGGCATTCAGGTGACGGTTTACAAGGAGCACCCAGCCCTCGCATCTATGGAGGAATCTGGCTGCTCACTGCCAGGCAGAGGGTGCCCAGTGCCTTTGGAGAGGGCCCCAGGGCATGTGTGTGAGTGGGACCCTGTGAAGGACAGTGAGGGGCCCGCCTGGGGGCAGGAGGACACCCCCCCGATGCGGATCCCTGCAGCGGAGCTCAGGGCCCAGCCCTCCTGCCTCAGCGTTCTGCCACTGTGGACCCCTCTGCTTGGCACGGTCCCCCCACGGGCACCCACCGGGGGAAGCGTCACCTCCTTCACACCTCTGCTCCTCTGACTTCCTGGCATAGTCACCCAATCACCCTCCACTGCCGACCCCTAAATCCTCTCCCATCTCCCCCCCTCATGCGCTTCCTCTGTCCATCCTGCTTATCTTCCCACATCCCAGGTGGACCCTTCCAGAAGGCAGGGCGGGCAGGGGTCTCCGTGGCTGGTTTACTGAAGCACCTGGATCTCTGAACTGTGGACCCAGAGGCATTCCTTAGAAAATGGTTATTGACTTGATTAAACCAGGGCGGGGAATGACGCAGTGAAGGTGACAATTCAGAATGTCCCCCAGTGATGTCACACCCAGGGCCTGGCTGGGCAAGGAGCAGTCAGAAGAGAACGGGGACCTCCCCTTCTTAAGGGACTTTCCTGCTTCCTTCTTAACTTGGCCTTTAAGAAGATTTTCAAGGGTGGAGAGTGCACGTCCCAGTGCCGTGTCTGCTAAAGCGCACGCTGAGAGCTGGCAGAACAAAGCGTTTCAGGCACCGCTCCCCCTGTGCCAGGAGACCCCTGATGAGGCAGCGGAGGCTCCAGGAGCCATGGGGGCTGCTCGGGAGTCCCAGGGGCCTTCTGCCTTTGCATTCCTTCTTTGATGTCTGCTGTGCTCAGAGGCCAGATGTTCTCAATCAGGACTAAATGAGTCAGGGCTTCAGCAGCAAATGCTGAGGAAAGAGGAGGGGCAGCCGCAGCTGACCCCGAGCCCCACTCAGGGGCTCCAGCGGTTCTGCAGCCCCCTGAGGCCTGACAGCTGATTTCTCCTGGGGACCTCTGCTCAGTCACTGCCAAGCACAGGTGCTCCCTGGACATAACAGAGGCCACCCCTTCGTTCCCCTCGCCCTGTGAGGGTCAGAAAGGCTGCCCCCAAAAAAGGCCCTTAGAAATTCTCAGATTCTTAGAAATAACGTGAAATGGGTGACTGCTTTGTTCTAGTAACTTAATCTGTCAAATTTAGTAGATGTATAGCTTCAACACTTATAGGGCATTTAGTACATACCAGGCTGTCTAAAAGTGTAAAGCATCATTCATATTAACTCATTTAATCCTATTAATAATCCTACCAGGTAGATATCATTATCCCATTTTACAGAGAATAAAAGGGAGATGACGCAAGTGGTTGCAGGTGGTGATGGCTGTGACCGCAGGCAGCCTGGCCTGGAAAGCCACGCCACTGTGCTGCTCACCACCCTTCCGGTGAGTCCCTGATGCCAGAACAATTTTCATAATACTACAGGACACCGTGTGCTTTTTCCTTCTCATTCTCTCCCAAGCGTGCAGAGGAGTTTCCCTGAGACAGATGACTTGGGATTTCATAACAGACAATGCACAAGCTGTTCCAAGAGCCCAGGTGCTTTCCTTTAAGCCAGGGATGGAAGACATTAGTAGAAATATAAGACAATGCCACTCCTTTCACTGATTTTTTTTTGTTTTGGGAAATAGTTATTTTTCATAAAAACATTCATTATGTTAACATGTGATGGCTTGATGACTTTTTTTATTTAAAGAATTTTGTCAATTTTACTTTCTAAAATGGTGCCTAACAGTAGATACATCCACATAAACAAAAGGCCTTTAGGGCCCACTATAAGGTTTAAGTATGTAAAGAGGTGCCGGGACCAGAGTTGGAGAACTGCTGCAGGATGTTGCCCCCCAGCCCCCCACTGCCACATCGGCCTCGGGGTTTCTGAAGACAACCCCCCTCGCCCTTTGGACAGGGTGACTCTTCCACTCAGCGTGGGACTGTCCCACGAAAAAGAGGGCCTCTGACCCTGGCCCCTGCCCGCCAAATACCAGGAGGCTCCCCAGCCCTGCAACAGTCGGTTCCCCGGCGGGCAGGGGCCGCACCGCTCCTGGCCAAGAAGCCCAGCTTGAAAAGGTGTGTGCCTCACACCTGGTCACTCGCTCACTCGCTCACTCGCTCATTCACTCTGCCTTAGTGCATTCTGGCAGCTATGTAACTGACAATAGCTACGTAACTGCTGACTGGAATCTGGGGACCAGGCACCCAGTGACAAGGGGTTTTGAAGAACCCCTGGGGCCCCGTGCTGGGTCAGAGCTGATGGAGCTGGGGTAAATGAACATGTCTTTCTCGGCTGTCTGTTTTCTTCTGAGGAGTTACCTGATGTGTGATTAAGCTCATGCGTCACCAGGGCTAGGTTGTGGTGTCCAGTTGAGCGGTCTGGCAAGCATTGGCCTGATTGTTACTGGGAAGGCACTTCATGAATGTAAATCATCAGTCAGTTGATTTACATATGGCTGATTACATCCTCACCCAACTAAGGAGACTGCCTTCAGTCAAGAGGGACGTCTCATCCAATCAGTTGAAGGCTTTAAAAGGAGAAGCAATAGTTCAGTAGTCAGAAGGGAGAACTTCCACTTCTACTTCAGCCAGCCAGCTTCTCCTGGGGAATTCATGGAAAACTTTCATCGGAGTTCCCAGCTTGTGGCCTGCCCTACAGAATTTGGACTTGCCCAGCCCCACAGTTGTATGAGCCAATGCCTATAATAATTCTTAGAATATTTACACAATATATATAAATACTCTCCTATCAGCTCTGTCTCCCTGGAGAACCCTAACTAATATGGTTCTTTGGGAACCATGACTCTGGATTCCCACCAAATGCTGGGATTCTGGGACCTCTGGATTTTGGTGAAATGTGGAATTTCTACTCCCCATCTCACTCCCCAAGCACTCTGAACTCTGCAGAGACCTGCTGTCCCGTGGGACCTCATGGGCCCTTCAAACCCTAGAGTTCTGCAAAATTCCTGAAGTCTGTGGAGCCCTGGCAACCAGGCGGATGATCTGTAGAAGCTGCAGACACCCAGAATTCCATGACCCTTCTCTGTGCCAGCAAATTTTTCCCCCATTACTTACCAATGTCCCAGTTTTATAAATGGACTTGAGGTGAACCATGGGCTCCTGTGCACCCCTACACAGCAGTTGGGATTCCTTATTTTATTCACCCTATCACAGTACACTAGTTTCCCAGAAATGAGTGAAATGAGGATGGGCTCTCTCTCATGTCAGAAGCGAGTTCCTGTCTGAACTTCCTGGCCCTTCATCAGGGTTCCACCCCCTCCCTCACTCCTC
Organism: Bradypus variegatus; assembly: GCA_004027775.1. Classification (NCBI taxonomy): domain Eukaryota; kingdom Metazoa; phylum Chordata; class Mammalia; order Pilosa; family Bradypodidae; genus Bradypus; species Bradypus variegatus. Next base: position 68,923 of record PVKY010000149.1, read on the forward strand.
ACTGTCACGCCTCTGACGTGGCCCCGGGCTCAGCTGAAAGCAGGTCCACCTGCCCGTCACCTGGGCCGATGACCACTGCTCCTGGCCTTGGCACTGGTGACCTCTCCCCATCCCAGCAGAGCTCACCTGCCCAGGTTTTATCCCAGCTCTTATCCCCCCAGCCTCCCTTCCTTCCTTCCTCTGCAGCCAACTCCCAATAGGTAACAGGTGGCAGAACCCTGAAAGCATGTTCAGGTTTAGGTATTACTGTCTTGGAAGCTTATGCCAAGGACAGAGTTCAAATGCAGGAAAATGCTAAGAGCATACAGATGCTCATTGCAGTGCTGTTTATTATAATGGTGGTGATTGTATGCATTGCTATTTATTATACACAAACGGGCAGCTGATTAGGAAGGATGGTTAAGTAACCTGGCACTGCCACTTGATGGAATATTACCAGCCATACAGCATGAAGATCATTTAGAGCAATTCCAGAAAACGCTCCCTTGCTCCACGCACTGGGGACCCAATGGTGAAGAAGATGGTCCCTGCCCTCAGAGCGGTCCCAGGTAAGGGACTGCCCATCTCTTGTGGTTTTGAAGTGTGGGGAACTGATTCCATTCTATGTAACAAATATTTACAGAACATATGCATCTCCCCAGTCCACAAGGCCTTCCCTTAATTCTCTTTTATGGAAGGCCAGTCCTCCAGCACAGAGATATTCCTAATGCCTGTGAGAAAGCATTTACATGAAGACCACTGAGCAAAATGATGACGTGTCCGCTCCCCCCGCGGCCCCCTGGACACGTAGCACATGGGACAATGCATGCCAAGTGGCTTGCAGACAGGCTGGCTGTGGGTCCCTCCCACCACCTCTTCCTTCCTCCTCCCCATGCCAGTCCAAATCAGGAAGGGCCGTAGGCTATTCTGGCAGGGTGTGTTCTGTTTAACTGAATTTGAGGCATGCAGATCTATAAACAGGTTTTCTGGGGAGCACTTAGGCTGAGCTCTGAACAACAGCAGAGGGGACACCAGAGGCCCAAGGACAAATGGCCACAAGCCTTCAAAAACGTGATCCTCTCATCTTCAGTTCTCCAAAAACAGAAGCAGAGATCAGGGGAGTCATGGAAGATTAGTGGATGCCTTAGGAGGCCACAGAGGAGAGAAAGACTCCCTAAGGAGTCCCTGGCCTGTGTGCGGCCCAGCAGAGTCGCCAGCCAACTGTCCACAGAGCTGCTGGACTGGCTCGGTGTGGCTGAGACAAAGGGACAGCCTGTGCCTCCGTCTGATAGTCACTCCCGGCCCCGGAGATGGAAAGTGCTACGTGGCACTGGTAGGTGTTCAGTAAACATCTGAGAAGAGTGAATCACATGCTCCTATTCCACAAGGGACTCCCAGTCCAAGGGGAAACAAACAGTGTGGGCAGCGGGATGAAGCGAGACACATAGACG
>PVKY010000150.1:0-70202 GCA_004027775.1 Bradypus variegatus
TTGTGTTTTGTAATAAAGCTCTTTCTCGCCTGAAACCCTGGTGTCATAGATTGGCTGTTATGTGCATCAGGCAGTGTGCACACGTTTTGTACAGCAACCATTTGGTTCCCCAGGTGGGATCAGGGAGTCTATGAGGAGCCCAACTGTCGGAAGTACTGGAGCCCTGGCTGGACAGGTGAGCACGGCAATCGAGCCTGTGTGGCACCTGGACCTGCTGATCTAGAGCTCGGTGGCAGGGTTTGTCCTGCCCTGCCAGCGCCCCAGGCTCATCAGCACTTCCTCATTTCAAAGGGAGAAACAATCCCTGGTCTGGACATCTAACCAGGTAACTAGATGTTTTGGTTTACTAAAGTTGCCAAAATGCAATACACGAGAAAGGGACTGGGCTTTAAGAATGGGGGTTTATTAGCTTACAAGTTTACAATTCTGAGGCTGTGAAAATATCCAAATCAAGGCATCCACAGGATGATACCTTCTCTGAAGAAAGGCTGCTGACGATCCAGGACTCCTTTGTCACACGGGAAGGCACAGGGTGGTGTCTGCTGGTCCTTCTCTCCTGGGTTCTGTCACTTTCAGTTTCTGCCTGCTCTGTCTGTGGCTTTCTGTCTGAGCTTCTGTGTGTTTCTCTCTTTTAACTTCTGTCTTTCTTAGCTTCTCTATCTTTTTGTGCTCTTATAAGGGCTCTAGTAAGAGGATTAATACATGTCTGGGGCATGCCTCAACTGAAATAACCCAAAATAGTCTACACCCACAAGAATGTATTAGTTTTAAGAATATGATCTTTTCTGGGGTACATACAGCTTCAAACTATCACAGTAGGTCACCAAGGTAAAACTAGATCGGGAAGAGAATGAAAGGGTTCGAGTCCCTGGACCCAGTTTGAAGCTGTGTAGGTCCCACCTCCAGACACTCTTCCTTGCCCTGACCATGATACCTTCCTGGCTTTCTGGGCATCATCCTTTACAGGGTTCGAGTCCCCAACCTGAGCCTGTCCTTTGAGTATACTCTTGTAATATATCATAGAATAAGTAGTATAACAATTGATTAACAAATTCTGCATATTACTTTGGTGAAGACTTTTGTCACATATTGTATATATTGTAATGCTTGCCTGTTCCCAACTTGATTACTAGAAATTTTGAGATGGGAAATTCTAACTCGCTGAGTTGTATTCTACAAAAGCTGGGAGAGGTTTAGTTTGAAGAAACATAGAATGGCTTTGTTTTGTTTTTTTGTAACACTGTTTGGCCTCAATATGATTTAAAATCAGGAGAAAAGAGCCTGAAAATTGATCCATAAATACAGATACTACATTAACCATTAAACTCGTATTACAAAAGGGAAGAAAAAGGATATGAAATCCCATATGTACAATCTTTTATGCCCTTATATCAGAATAAGAATTTGCAGAAAAAATTATGATTCAAACTAGTGAGTTTTATATTTCTGTGTTTCTGTGTTTTCTGTGTCTGACTTTCTACTTGCATCTGTCTGTCTGTTTGATGTATATTTTCCTACCTCTGGATGGTAATGCCAAGTTTGAGAACCACTACGTTAAGGTATCTTGCAAGAAGCAGCTACCAGCCTTAGGGCTGAGGAAATAAAGGTAAGAAATTGGAGTTAGTAAAACTTGGAATCTTAGGGGAGGAGATCCTGGGGCTGGGACCTGGATCTCTGATTTAGCAAATAAAACTACAGGACATTCAGTTAAATTTGAATTTAGGATAAACAACAAAAGTTTTTTTTTTAATAAATATGTCTTGTGCAATATTTGCAACACACTTTATACAAAAAAAACTATTATTTTTTATCCAAAATTCAAATTTAGCTTGCATTTTGTCTGGCAATCTCGCAGAGGGCTGCAAGATGAGTCTGGTTCTACAATGCTGGGAAAACCACAAACTGCTGCTCCTGAACTGAAGAAGCATTGCTAGGACAACACCAACAGGAAGAGAAAGTCAGAACAGGAACAGGAAGAGGAAATAGACAGGAAGGAGCAAATCCTTGCTTCTTCCTCCAGCCGTGCAGTGCCCCTCTAGAGCCACCTATTGGCAGAGCCTATTAATAGCATGCTGTTCCAGTTTGCTAATGCTGCTGAATGCAAAACACCAGAAATGGACTAGCTTTTATAAAGGGAGTTTATTTGGTTACACAGTTACAGTCTTAAGGCCATAAAGTGTCCAAGGTAAGGCATCAACAATCGGGTACCTTCACTGGAAGGTGGCCAATGACGTCCGGAAAACCTCTGTTAGCTGGGAAGGCACGTGGCTGGAGTCTGCTCCAAGTTCTGGTTTCAAAACAGTTTTCTCCCAGGATGTTCCTCTCAAGGCTGCAGCTCCTCTTCAGAATGTCATTCTCGGCTGCTCTTGGGGCATCTGTCCTCTCTTAGCTTCTCCAGAGCAAGTCTGCTTTCCATGGCTGTCTTCAGACTGTCTCTCATCTGCAGCTCCTCTCTCAGCTCCTGTGCTTTCTTCAAAGTGTCCCTCTTGGCTGTAGCAAGCTCACTCCTTCTGCCTGACTTACAGAGTGCTGTAGTAAACTAATCAAGGCCCATGCTGAATGGGTGGGGCCACGCCTCCGTGGAAATTATCCAGTGAAAGATCTCACCCACGGTTGAGTGATCACATCTCCACAGAAACATGCAATCAAAAGTCTCCAACCCAATCAACACCAATACTTTCCTGCCCACACAAGACTGCATCAAAGATAATGGCATTTTGGGGGACATAATACATCCAAACCAGCACACGCACTGGCAAAGGAGAATTAGGGTTTGCAGAGGCTCAGCCCCAGCATCACAAAGTGGAGTATAAATTATGGGTTTGGTGCTGGAGCTGGAAGACAATAACTTAAAAACCAGAACAGTAAGGGTCTCCTTTTCCCAATCCCTTCCGGCAATGATGCTATTCTGGTTTGCTAATGCTGCCATTATGCAAAACACCAGAAACAGATTGGCTTTTAAAGAGGGGGTTTATTTGGTTACAAAGTTACAGTCTGAAGGTCATGAAAATGTCCACAACAGATGGGCAATTAGAAAAACAGGCTTCTAAAAACAAGTATACCTTCACGGAAGGAAGGCCAACGGCATCCAGAAAACCTCTCTTAGCTGGGAAGGCACGTGGCTGGCATCTGTCCAATCAAAAGTCTCGCCCACAATTGATGCAGTCAGTCACAGCTGCAGTCAATTGACTGATAATTTAATAAACCAGCCTTCTGGTTTATTAACCAGCCACAAATGTCCTTGCAGTAACAGTTTAAGCCAGTGCTTGCTTGACCAGACACCTGGGTACCATCACCTGGCCAAGCTGACAGATGAACCTACCCATCACAGATGCTTACAAATGAACCAGCCAAACCAAAGTGGACATGCAACTACCTGATTTATTACCAACAGCAACACGACCAGAGTCAGTGGAATATGATCAGAAGTCATGTGAGCCTAGGATGGCAATATAAGGGAGTGGAGTGTTTCCTCCACACTTATTCCCCTTCTGCCAGCTGGAACCTGGACATGGTGACCCAGACTTGCAAATGATGACAGGGTCCTAGCCGGTGGTGGAGCCACAAGGAGCTGGGTACACAACTGGTTAGTGGAGAAAGCCCATCTACCATCCTAGAGCATCCACACTGGTCAGTGATGTTAGAAATAAATATCTCCTTTTTAAGCCATTGTCTCCTTGGGTCTATTTGTTACAGCAGCTGATCCCCACCCTAACCAATACATACTATGCTACTATACACAACTGAAAGTGTTTCTCTCTGTGGCTTCATTCTTTGTGACATACACCCCTCCCAACCCTTCCTCAGGTCTTCTCTCAGTTGATGGGTGGCCCTCCCACTAATCAGTTTTTATTTCATTTGTATGTGTTTTTTCTTATGCCATCACTATTATTAGATGTGGGGAGGGCATCCCATTGCCAGGGCAACAGAGACTGGAGAATGCCCAGTACGGACTTATCAGGAACACAGGGGTGACAATAACAACTTTTAGGACCAGGACAAAAAATCACAATGACAGATGGGCAATTAGAAAAACAGGCTTCTATTTGAAGGTTATTTTCTCTTTGAACAGCCCAAAAACAATTCCTAAACCTTCAGAGTCTCACCAGACCCTTCGCTCCTACAACACTTCAAAGACAGATTCGTTTTAACAAGAAGCGGAACAAGCTGGCAGCAGCTCTTAATATTCATGCAAGTCCCCATACTGCACAGGAAAACAGGGTTGATGTTCTTACAAACATTTTTTTAATTTAATATCTGATTTCCTCAGATTGTTTTAACGAGTGTCTGATGCAGAATGATATCTCACCTCCTATCACTGTAGGAAGAGAGAGAACACTGCCTTCATCTTTTCCACAGATTCATTTTAGTAATTATGAAGATTTGGAGATCTGCATCCAGGCTCTAGAATGTCATCAGTTGGCACGATAATTGAAAAGCAGATCTGCAGAACTCAATTTTACTGGAAGAAATGGAGAAAGAGAGGGATAACATCTTTCTTAACAATGAAACAATAGAGCATTTTCTTCCACAGAAAGAACCCGTGGGGGTCAAACAGAGGCAAACCCCTCCAAGGCTCTTCCTATTTCTCCTTGTATTTTCTCTCTCCACAAGTTCCCACTGACCTGTATTGATTTACTCACATTGACAAATATTTCTCCTTTTCTTCCTACAAGCCAGACCTCAGCCTCTCCCTCCTCCTCTACAATAGAAACCTCTCTGCTCTTGCTGTCCCTTCCCTCCTTATCTCTTCATTTACAGAGAAAAAGGAAGACAACACATGGTGTGTTGGCTGTGCTCTGTATGCCCCCTTCCCTGTCCTCTGGCTTCTGGTTGGATTTGCGCACTGGGAGGTAGATGCGGGCAGGAGATTAGTTGGTGGGAGAAGAGAGAACGCAATAGGGACATTTGAATGCCTGGTCTCCCTGCTCTGCCCACAATGGCTGTAACCCTCCGTGTCTAGTTTGCTAGAGCTGCCATGACAGATGCCACACACTGGTTGGCTTAACAACAGGAATTTATTAGCTCACGGGTTGGGACACGAGAAGTACAAAATCAAGGCAGCGGCGAGGCCAGGCTTTCCCACAGTCTGTTGCATTGTGGCGATGACTTGCCACCATCCTTGGGGTTCCCTGACTTGCATCCCTGCTTCCATCGCAGGGCAATGTCCCAGGTCTCCCCCGTGAAAGAAGGGCGCCTACTCCGTCTCTGTGTTCATGCAAAGCAAAGTTTATTCTACTTATTCCTACAGGTTTTTATAGCATACAAGGTAGTCTCCTGCTTGACTGTTTTCAGGTATTTCAGGGAGGGTACATTTTTTCTAAAGCCATAAGGTGTGACTGCATGTCTTTGATCTCAAGGTTCAATGTCTTTGGGGCTAGATGGGAGACCGCAGGAGCAGGAGACAGGAGCACGGAAGCGGGGGCATGGAAGGAGCCCGGAGACTTGATCCTCATGTAAATTGCTGCCTGCCTTCAGGCACCCAAGCTTTGGCCTTCTTCCAGCCTGGTGCCTGCCTTCAGGCTTCCAAAGCTTAGGAAGTGGCCCCACTGTACAGCCTATCAAGCTAGGGAATCTTCCGTGTCTCCACACTCCCCCGGCGACTTTGTCTGACTTCTGGCTTCTACTGGTCTCTGGATCCTCTGACTGAGTTCGATTTCCTCTCATTATAAGGCCTCCAAGAACCCAGAACAAGACTCACAGTGATTCAATCTGACCACACCTTAAATGACACCACCACCTTCACAAGGCCCTATTCACAAATGGTTCACACCCACAGAACAACTCTTTTATGGGAAAACCTGATCCAATCCCAAACCCTCCACCTCTGGCCGCAGCTCCTGGCCCGCGACCCTCTCCCATGGCTCCAGCCTCACGTCCCTGCCCCCTCCCCTGCCCCTTCCAGCCTGGGGGTGGTAATGGCTCCCCACTCCTGCCCTTTCCGGGGTGCAGCACCAGCCTCCTGGTTCCTCAACCCTGCCCTTCCCTCTGGAAATCCAGCACTGAGTTGAACAGTGGCCCCCAGAAGTTACATCCCCCCAGAACCTGTGGTTGTGACCTTATTTGGAAAAGCCATCTTGGCAAGACGTGAGTTAAGGATCTTGAGATCCAGGTAGGCCCTCAATCTAACGACCCAGACACAGAGGGGGAAACCGAGTGACACACAGGCAGGATCCCCCGGAGCCACGGGAAGCCCAAGAGGCCAGAAAAGCATCGCTCCTGGAGGGAAATCCTCTGGGTTTTGGACCTCTGGCCTACAGGATTGAGAGAGAATGAACTGTTGTTTTAAGCTACAGGGTTTGTGGTTGTTAGTTAACAGCAGTCACAGGAAACTAATACAATACCCCATTCATTGAACCTTCTTCCCGCATACTCTTTGATCTCGCCCAAGTTTCCTGCTGGAACACTGACAGATACACACGGAACTTTCCCGAACCACCCCCTCCACCTCCACAGGCATCCCTGACTTTGCTGCAGCCCTGTCTCCCTTCTCTCCCAGGTCAAGGAGGTGGCCCACTCTCACCGGGTCCATCCCCTCCCATTTTCTTGGGGAAATCAATCCATTGGTTTCTTCCTCTCTGCCTGTTGCTTCAAACTTTTTCTCTCTCTACTGGGTCCTTCTCTTCAGCATTTAAATATTTATTAACACATCTGCTAATAATAATAATGGTAAGAGCAAATGGCTAATAGGTGCCGGGCAAGGTTCTAAGCACTTTCCACCAATTAGAGCATCAAATCCTAACAACAGTCCTATAAGGTGGGTTCTATTGTTATCCCCACTTGATATATGAGGAAACTGAGGCACAGGGTAGAAAATAACTCAACCAAGATCCTCCCCTTCCCAGCCAGAGTCCTCAGACATCCTCCTCCCACAGAGTTCCCCCGTTTCACTGCCTCCGCTGGACTTCTCAACCCACTGCAGGCCAGATTCTGTGTCCACTGTTCCAGCAGCACCTTCCCGGTCCCTGGATTTTTTTTAAATTGAGGTAAAATGCATATAACATAAAATTCCCCGTGTGAACCATTTCAAAGGGTACAATTCAGTGGCTTGCAGTACATTCACAATGTTGTGCAACCATCAACACTATTTCTAGAACATTCTCCTCACCCCAATAAGAAACCCCATACGCTTTAAGCAGTCACTCCCCAATCGTTCCTCCCCTGGGAATCAATAATCTACTTTCTGACTCTAATGATTTGCCAACCCTAGATATTTCATATAAATGGGATGGTACAATATGTGCCTTTTGTGTCTGGCTTCTTTCACACCCTGTCATGTTTTTGAGGTTCGCCTACCTTGTATCAAGTATCAGAACTTCATTCCTTTTTATGACCGAGTGCTATTCTGTTGCCTGGATATACTGTGTGTTTGTTTATTCTTCACCAGTTGGTGGGTGTTTGGGTCATTTCCACCTGTTGGCAATTGGGAATAGTGCTGCTATGAACACTCTTGTACAAGTTTTTGTTTGAACGCCTGTTTTAAATGTTCTTCAGTGTCTATCTAGGAGTGGAACCCTGGAATTTTTTCAGTCTTGTCTTGCCTGACTGTTCTCAGCAGCGTTCAATACAGCTGACCATGCTCTTCCTTTCCAGAAATTTCTCTTCCTTGCCCTCCATGATGTGCATTCCATCTGCCTGGCCACTTCTCTGAGAACTTCTTTGAGGAGAGAGGCAGGCCAGACCCGCAGTTACCCAGAACCTGCCAAAATGTTGAGCCTCTTCCAGAAGGACCTGTTCATGGAACGAATTGCATGTGTCAGGATGCAGTGATGAAATGGCATGCATCTTTTCCATGCCCCTGTCTTTTGCCATCCTGCTCTCTGAGACATAGGAAAATATGGTGGTTATGGGGCCAGAATGCCTGGGTTCAAATCCTGGCTCTCCTTACTAGCTATAGGACCTAGAGCAAGTGGCTTAGCCTCTCTGTGCCTCAGTTTCCCCATGCATAAAAAAGGGAATAGCAATAGTGCCCACCTCCCAGGGTGGTTGTGGGACCCTGAGTGAACCAATAGCAGAACCCGCCATGTAGCGGGTGCCATATACATGTCAGCTGTGTCCTCTGGTTTCCCTTTCCCACCACTCCTGGGTAAAGCAGGTACGATCCCAGGTGTATTCAGTCCCCTGCAGGGCTTATTCATCATCATTAAAAAGTTCAGTCCAGTCTGATCCAAAGCAAACTTCAGACTCCCTGTGTAAAGCTCATCCCTTTCTCTACCACTCCCAAGCCTAGGAAACAGGTCATGGGGAATGTGGCACAGTCTTGCTTCCACTCTCATTTGCTCTTTTCATGCTGATACTGGGCAGAAAAGTGAAATAAAGAGGTTTTAAAACCCTGAATTCAATGAAAGCATACGTGCACGCATAAACATGTACACAAATGTTCATAGCAACGTTATTCACAATAGCCAAAAGGTGGAAGCAACCCAAGTGTCCATCCACAGATGAATGAATGAGCAAAATGTGGGATAGCCCTACCATGGAATATCATTCATCCATAAAAAGGAATGAAGTCCTGATACCTGCTACAAGATGGGTGAACCTTGAAGACATGAAGCTCAATGAAAGAAACCAGTCATGAAGGACCCATGGTGCATGATTCCATTCACATGAAATGTCCAGAATGGGCAAATCCGTAGAGACAGAAAGCAGATTGGCAGTTGCCTAGGGTTTGGGGGAATGGGGAGATCGGGGCTGACAGCTGAGGGGTACAGGTTTCCTTTGGGGTTGATGGAAATATTCTAAAATTGATGGTGATGATGGTTGCATATCTTGGGGTGAAACTACTAAAAACCATTGAATTGTACAATTTAAATAAGTGGATTGTATGGGATAAGAAATTTATCTCAATAAAGCTGTTACCAAAAAATAAATAAATAGATAAAACCCTTGCTTGATGGACAATGCATTCTGCTGTTGAAGCCCCCTTGGTGGGCTCAAGAGGGCCTGTGCCACTGCAGCTCCTTCCATTTACTCTTCTGCTAGAGGCAGTTCTCACCTTGAGAATTTCCCAAGCATCTCGGGATTGCTATGTGTGCACAACTCCAGGGGAAGCAGTGTATATTCCACACCATACCGTGCCCTGCAAATTCCAAGGGAACACAGGCCAACTTTGCTGGAAACTGCCCTCACAAGGCTCAAGGTGGGGAGAAGCACCCCCTTATCATGTGCAGATTTCTCTCCAAAGAAATCATCATGTCTGTGTATTGGCTGGGATGGGAGATAGGGTAAGGGTCAAAAATATAGTTTATCAGCACCCCCCTCTCCACTTCAGTAAGTCATATCCACATGATTTAATACTTCTCTTTAGAAGAGGTTAGAAGCAGGACTGGGCAGGGTGAGACTACGCTACAGAACTAACAGGGATCAGCCCACCACGGAGCCCAATAGCAAAGACTGACCATTATAGGAGTCCCACTGGACAAAAATGGCCATGCTCTGACAGTAGTGGGGGGCTGCCCCAGAAAAGCTGGACCTCAGCTTGGATGCTGAGTGGAGCCTGAAGGCGTGAACAGCTGGAGGTTGTCAGCTAAACACACGTTCACAACCTGGCAGCAAGATTTCTGAGCAGCTCATCATCTGGGTCTGTCTCGGGATGTCCCTTGTGACTTTCACTGTCATCCTCCAGGCAGTTAGTTTGAGTCTCCTGGTGCCATGTTCACATTTATTAATTGAAAAATGGGGAGAAACTGAATTTCTAGCAATGAGCGTTACATTTCTCTTTTTATTAATGATCCAAGTGGCACATCAATACAGTCTTAAAATAGTTGGACAAGACAAAAATGAAGAGGGTTGGGAAAATTATGTAATGAGTGTCCTGCACGTGCACCTTTATGCACCTGGATGAGTAGGACAGAAACCTAGATGTGGGATGGCTGCGTTTAAGGTCTGTGGAAGGTAACATTTCTGGCCCCAGTTCTTCACCCCTTGCCATGTAATTCTACTGCTTGGGTGCTGGCTCTACTATTGTTTTGGGTAATAGAGTGAGGCAGAAGTGACAGAGGGCCAATTCTGAGCCTGGACCTCAAGAGGCCTGGCTGGCCCACTTCCACTTGCATTCTTGCACATCTCCCATTACCCTACGAAGGACATGCCCAGGCTAGCCCACTGGTCCCGAGAGACAATGAGAGCTAGAAGAAGCAGAACCACCATCAGTTGAACCCAACTGGTTCAGCCAATCCCCAGCTGACTGACAGACACATGAAAAGCAAACTTTACAATTTTAAACTACTGAGATTTGGGTCATTTGTTACACAGCATTAGCTAACTGATACTAGGAGTTTTACTCCTTTCTCTAAATCAACAGTCCCCTCATTCACTGGGTTGAGCACCCCAAAACTTTTTCCAGTTATACCTCAGGGGCAGACAGTTGAGTTCATAGTATGTTATCACTGGTCTGAGCAAGAACCCTCTCTTGTTTAATTTATTCCTTTTTATCCCCCTTCCTCTCCCCCTATAAGCAACCATTCTGTGTTTAACACATTACTTAGGGTAATTGATAGTAGCTGCTATAACAAAAAAATCCCAACTCTCAATGACTTAAAATAAAGGTAAAGCTGTGTTTATCGTTTACTTAAAGCCAGCAGCCCTCCCCCACCAGGCAGCTACACCATCAGGAACACATGGACTTTACAATCTCAGGGGATGGGAAGAGAGAGGTGGCAGAGGCACATCAGCTTTTAACTGCCTCACTCCAGAAGGGACACGTCACTTCCATTGGGCAAAACTAGTCACGTGGCCCCAACCTGGTTCTAGCAAATGTAGGGGAGCCTGTGATTTCATGGGCATTTGGTGACCACTATTTCTGTCACACGTGTGTTCACATAAAATGTATATGACTAAGTGCATAGATTTTCAATTTATATAATTACAGTATACAAATTGATCTCACTGTGTTCTTGTTTTTCCACTTAGCACCTTGTTTTTAAGATCTCTCCCAGGGGCACCCTACTACATTGCTTCCATGGCAAGCATCCACCACCCTTCCTGTTACCAGTTACCGACCACTCCTAAAACTTGGTGGCAAAAACAACAGCAAGCATCTATTTAGCTCATGAATATGCAAATTGGGCAGGTCCCAGCCGAGAAGATTGAGCTCTGCTCCACGTAGCATCAAGTGGGACAGCTGGAACAGCTGAAGCCTGCATCACTCACGTGTCTGGCAGCTGGTGTGGGCTGTTCTGAGCCCCGTGAGCCCTTCCAGTGAATCATCAAATCTGATAGTAGTCTTGGGGATCCCCAACATCTGTCGAGGTATTTCCCAATTTCTGCACTTCTCAGAGTTCCAGCCACGTTATCTCCTTTCAGTCTCCATCTTGATTTCCCAGACATGCGTCCTCATCCTCCTGAAAGCCTGATGTCTTTCCACAACTTCCTTTTCCTGTTTCTCTTTCTCCACCTCTTATTGTGCCTCTTCTTTGCCTACCTCTCAGCTGGACTTTATTATTCCATGATTTCCATTCCTTGGTTTGACTTTCTCCATATCTAATCACACACCATCTTTTCTTCCCACTCCACAGAATTTTTGTCCCCCTTTCCCCTTAGATCCTGTCATCCTTAAGTTGCCCCAGATTTCAGCATCTCCTTTGCTCCATCTGTCTATTGGTCTCTCTCCATCAATCACCCTGGTCCTCTTCCTCTATCTGTATCTTCTTTCTCCCCCCACATCTTTCCCATTCTGTACCATCCCTCGATCAGTTTACTCCCCATCTCTGTGCCTCTCCTTCTCTCAGTCTCTTGGAGGCTCTCCATTTTCCTCTGCCCCTCACTCCTTCTGTACCTCTGAGAGTTTTCTGGGGTAACCAGTATCCCCCAGCTTCATGCCTCAGACTGTCCATCTCCCCTTCCCCTTCCACCCTCTCTTTCTGTCTCTGCATGTTTATCCCTCCTTTCTTCACTTCATGTCTTTCTCTTTCCCTTCCTCAGTTTATCCATCCTTCAGCCTCTCATCTTCCTTCTAGTCGTTAATTCTCTCCATTTCTCTTCTCCTTGAACTCCTGCCTTTTCTCTTCTCTAACTCTTTGTCCTTCAACTGCTCCACCTTTCGACCTTCCTCCTGATGAACCTCTCTGGGGGTTTGTCTCTCCTAGGAGCTCTGTCCCCAGGTTTCTCTCCCTTCTCAGTCTCTCCACTTATCACCATTTTCCCACAGCTCTATTTCTCTTTCATGTTTGGTTCAGAGACTACCCATTTCATGAGAGCCGCAGCCCCTCAGTCTCTCACTGCTGACTCAGAACTCAAGTCCCTCCACTGCTCTCTGCGTCTCAGCCTCCCCCAGCACCAATCTCCTCTCCAGAGCACCACTCTCTCTGTGACTGCCTGTGATCTCTGCCTGAAAATTTGCCTTAAGAGCTGCCAAAATTACTGCTGCCTCTTTGCTTTTGACAAAACTACCGTTTATTTTTATCACGGTGAAGTAGAAATTTCAGAACATAAAAAAAGAGTAGATAGCAAGAAGCATGCTCCCCTTATTCCCTGTCAAATGCAGTACCAAATGCTTCCCAGGCATTTACCCTCACAATTCCTGCCTCCGCCAGAAAGTGAAATCTTCATTTGTCCACAGCCCTGCGCCCAGGCTTCCTGAGCAGTAGGGGCTGACAATACAGAAATTTATCCTGCTGTCGTAGATTGCCAGAGCTGCTATGAGAAATACCAAACAATCAATTAGCTTTTAAAAGAATAGGAATTTATTGGCTCAGTTTCAGAGGCTGGAAGACTTGCTTTCTCCTGGGATCAGTAGCATTCTGGGATTCCTTGGGGTACAACTCAGCCTCATATCACATGGCAATGTCCTCTCCTTTCTTGATTCTGGGACTTCCCAGGTATCTATAAAACCTGTCAGCTGGCCACACTTAACTAAAAATAACATCTTCAAGTCATCCGATTTGAAGTGGGTTTCACACATACAGAGACACGGACTAAGATTAAGACCATGTGTTTGTTGGGGCACATAATTCAACCCCTACCAGGGTGGGTGAGGACTTAGCAGGGGTCAGAGACACTGAAGTTGGAAGCCTGCTGAGAAGCAAAATGAATAGACTGTCTGGGTTTGCACCTGTGCCAGTTTGAAACTGTTATGGATCCCAGAAGAGCCACATCTTTGAATCCAATCTTGTTTGGTGGAAACTTTTGATTGAGTGTTTACATGGAGATGTGACTCACCCAACTGTGGAGGAGATCTTTGATTAAGAGTTTGCCCCAGAGAAGCGAAGAGAGAGCAACCAGATGTTTAGACAGAAACAGCCCAGGAGAATGAAGCAGAGAGCTGAGAGAAGCTAAGAGACACAGAAGCCCAGAGACATTTTGGAGGAAGCTATTTTGAAACCACAACCTGAGAGAAAAGGACCAGCAGATGCCAGCCACGTGCCTTCCCAGCTGACAGAGGTGTCCTGGATGCCATTGGCCTTTCTTCAGTGAAGATTTCTTCTTGTTGATGCCTTAGTGTAGACATTTTATGGCCTTAGAACTGTACATTTGTAATCCAGTGTGTCAGTTTGGCTATATTATGTCCCCCAGAAAAAGCCATGTTATTTGATGCAATCTTGTGGGGGCAGATGTATTAGTGTTGATCAGGTTGGAACCTTTTGATTGAGTGTTTCCATGGATATGTGACTCAATTAACTGTGGGCAAGAATTTTGATTGGATAATTTCTATGGAGGTGTTACTCCACCCAGAGCCATATAAAGAGCTGACAAACAGAAGGAACTTAGTGATGCAGATGAGAGACATCTTTTGAAGATGGCCATTGGAAGCTGATACTGACATTTTGGAGAATGCCATTTTGAAATGCAACCTGGGAGCAAGGAGACACCAGCCACGTGCCTTCCCAGCTAACAGAGGTTTTCGGATGCCATCAGCCATCCTCCGGTGAAGGTACCCTATTGTTGATGCCTTACCTTGGACACTTTATGGCCTTAAGACTGTAACTTTGTCACCAAATAAGCCCCCTCTATAAAAGCCAACCCATATCTGGTATTTTGCACAAGGCAACATTAGCAAACCAGAACACCCAATAAATCCCTTTTATAAAAATCGATCCATTCCTGGTATTTTGCATAATGGCAGCCTTAACAAACCAGAACAGCATCTACACAGACTCACACTTAATGTTCTGCAAATTATTATTTTTCTCTGAAGCACAGTTTCTTGTCTGTAAATTCAGAATAACAGTGCCGTTTATCTTAATCCTGATCTGATGCCCACTCTGCAAG
The DNA here is from genome assembly GCA_004027775.1 of Bradypus variegatus. Classification (NCBI taxonomy): domain Eukaryota; kingdom Metazoa; phylum Chordata; class Mammalia; order Pilosa; family Bradypodidae; genus Bradypus; species Bradypus variegatus. The sequence continues at coordinate 14,209 of PVKY010000150.1, forward strand.
CCTCGTGATGTCCAGGCCCTCCCATTCTCCTTCAGCTCCAGCCTTCCCACCCCTGTCCCTCCTCTCATGGTGATCTAAGCTGGGACATGACCACCCGTGGCAGATTAGATGCCTATGGAGAAGTCCTCACTCCATCCACCTCACTTCCATGAAAGGATGGAGCGTCCCCACCCCTTCCTGCTGGACATGGCCACGGGACCTCACTTGACCAGTGGGAGGATATCACACAGAACACAAGCAGAGGCTTGGAATGAACTTGTGCAACCTCTGACATTGCCATGAAATGGACATTCCCAGGGTAGCCCACTGGTCTCAAGTGTCTGCCAAGCCCAGTCAACATCAAAGCAGCCTACAGACCTGAGGCCCAGTCAAGATCAGCAGAGCCGAGGGCCATGCCCATCCTTGGTCGCCTGACCTCAGGTGACCTGCAGACACAGCAGGGAGCTTGGCCAATTTCAACAGAGCCATCCAGCCCCAACCAGCTGACCCTGTCAACCCCCAGATGTGTGTGCTCACAAATGTTCCTGTGTCCACACCACTGAGGGTTTCAGGTTATTCACTGCCCAATATTTAGCTGATACATTAGCAGACTCATCATCGTTATGCAGTTGCAATGTAGATACATGAACGCCAGATGATTTTATATCTGACCCATGGAACTCATAGCAAGATAGTGCCAGCAAAACATGCAAGAAATTGTACCCAGAACCAGATGTTAAATCTAGGTGATGACCTGGCTGGCTACAGGTGGTTTTGCAATTATACAAGTTTCAGGGTGATGTGGCTGGGGGGTTCTTCAGGCTTTGAAAAGCCCCTGCTCAGGGCTTCTGATCACTTGGCAGATTTCACCCGGAAGAGGCGAAATTGTCTCCTCCACCCATGCTGGTGTTGACAATCTCACCTCCCAAGTGTCCCCTGAGGATTAAAAAGAAGATCACCTTTGTCAGCAGTTTGTAAAGTATCAACCACCAACACCCTTTCAGGAAGTCCACAAAGTCAAAACTGTTTCTGTATCTTGCCTTTTTCACTCTCATTCTCTCACGAGTGTACAGTGGACTTTTCCAGAGGCTGCAGGATGTGTGATAGTGCAACCAATCAAATGCAGAAATAGCAGTGAGAATCCAGCTGTCTTCTATTAAGCTAAACTTAAAAAGTGTCTCAAAAATGTAAAATATACCACTCTTTTCCCTAAATGTTTTTCTTTGGGAAAGTTATTTTTATTTTTCATTTAAAATGTTATTTATGTTACCATGCAATGGTTTTATTGTGATTATTCTTTAAATGGATTAATATTTTTTTTAATTTCTCAATTTTAATTTCTAATATGGAAATATGGATACGTAGAACCCGAATAAAACTCTTTAGGATCCTCAATACCTTTCAAGGTGAAAGGGTCCGGAAACCAACAAGTATGAGCACAGCTGCTCTACGTACAATTGAGAGACTGAAAGCAGCTGCTAAACTACCCCAGCCACCTCTCTGCAAGGGTCCGCCAACTCCCAGGAATTAAATAGCAAAATAAAGATTACGTTTCTTCCCTTGGAAATGGACAGACGACCTCTCGTGGAAGTAAAAGGTATTGCTTGACAGCCTTAAATTTCTCGGCTGAGAAATTTTGTAGTTAAGTCCACTGAAATTCTAAAACCAGGCAGCTATAGTTGTCTGAAAAGACTTTATTTCAGCATTTAAACTTGAAACCCTGCACCATGCCTTCTCTTATGCACACACACAAATAAAAACACGCTTGCACACACACTCACAACTCGCACATAGGCACACACACATTTGCACAATCACATACAGACACACTCCGACTTATGTACACACACTTTTACATAAAGTCACACAGACATAAACACACTGGTGCACAATTAAGCTTTCACATACAGAGAAACATACAGAGACACATACGCCGAAAATCACAAAAACACTTTCGCAAACATACAACACTAAAAATAGCAGATCATTACCAAACAGGTTTCAGTAAATGAACGTCATTCTCTATTTTTAAAAAATCCTAATGGAAAATCAGTTTCTTCCCAAAGCCATTAAATAAATGTTGAACGAATAATTAAAATGAATGTAGGTTTGGAAGGGGGCCAAACCGCAGATCCACAGTTCCCTAGCGGAAGTCTTTGGGGACAGATGCGTTTTAGAATTCAGAATTGTTTCTCTTTTAGAAAAGAAATTCTGTGCGAAGGCCATGTATTATGTAACACTCCCAGGGGTCTGAGATAAGCCCCCAATCCCGTAAGACATGTTAATATTTTTGCAAAAAAAATGTGTGAACATTCATCTCAACAGAAACAGTGGGTAAAAATAGCTCATGTTATTTAATTTGCCACCAAGTGAGACTAAGCCAAAATTACCCGCATCCCACCCCACTCCAATTTTTTTTAGTTGTCCAGAGCTTTCTGGAATTCGGAATTGCGGATAAGGGATGCGCAATTCTATCAGCAGGCCCCTCACAGGTTCACCCACATAAGCCCCTGCGCTGCCCGGGAAGCTTCGATTCCAGGTGTGGACGGGAGTTCAGGATGCTGAGGACCACGACCCTGGGGCGCCCCCTCCCGGCAGCGCCAGCCCTTGCAGTCGGCTGAGGATTTGGGAAGTCTATCGGCTAAGGCCAGATCCAGAGCTGGGTCCTGATTGGTCTAAGCCTTCCTAGTAATTCCGCCTTCACTTGCCAGTGAGTGGCTCAGGAACTCAAGCCTTAACCAACCAGCACTTAACAGGCATTGGGGGGGCGGTTATCATGTGACCAAGGTTGTCCCAATCAAGTTGAAGGAGGCCCTTTGTTTCCCTGGTAGGTACCAGGTGTCCCTGGGATGGGAAGAGGGACCTCGTGGATCCCTGGGCCCAGAAAGCACTGGAAACAGTTGAGGTCACTGTGGTGGTCATTTAAGAGCGCTGCTCCCATCTCCCTTAGAACCCACTGGGGGAGCCCAGCGGCTGGCCGGCCCCATTGCGTTGGGGTGAGGCCACGCTTCCTTTGGGTTTTGCTCCCAGCAGATGACTGAGCAACAGTGGGTACTGATGCCAGCCCATCCCTGCCCAGTGCAGGACTCCTGATGGGCAACCGTTGCCCAAGGACTCCCCGTACACCTGGCCAAGACAGCCTCAGAACTCTACTGCAGCCTGAGGCTCGTCCCACCTCCTTCCCTCTCTCCTTTCACATCCTTCGGACCCACATTGGGGTCCGAAGTCTCTCCCTGCCATGCACACACCCCTGCTCCTTCCCCTTTGGTCCCTCACACACAAATTCCAAAAAAAATTTCTTGCACGTCTAATCCTGTCTTGATGTCTGCTTTCCAGATGACTTGCAATGACAATGTCTCCAGTGACACAGGATATTAGTTTCAAAGGATAATCTCTGGGATCAAACTGCCAGGCCTCAAATTTCGGCCCCACCACTAACTAGCTGTGTGACACAGGGCAAGTTACTCCACCTCTCTGAGCCTCCATTTATGAATCAAAAAAAGAGGGAGAAGAGTCTTTGCCTCACTGTCCTATCATGAGGGTTGAATAAGTCCAATGCTTGGAAAAGGGTCTGGCCACTATGTCAGTCAGAAATCAGCCCATATTCTGGAATTCTAGTTTTGTGAGACAATGAAGTTTCTTGTTGTCTAAGTCAGGTAGAGTTGGGAGTCTCTGTTACTTGCAACCATACACTTCCTGACGAATGTGGTACCTCAGGCCACTCCCAGGACAAGCTGCCTGACTCACGGTAACAAGTCACAACAGATGATTAAGGGGCCTCCTCCAGGAAGCCCTTCTCGTCCCACAAGGCTGGCTCAGGGCATCCCCTCTGGTTTCTGCCAGTTCCCTGGGCTCCCTCCTCCCAGCCCTGCTCAGCACCGGGTAGGAATGGGTCCGCATCCATCACTGGACTGTGAAACACATGAGGGCAGGGCTGGAGCTCTGGTGGTGGCCACTGTGTCCCCAGCACGGTCCAGTGCAGAGGGATCAGCCCCATCTGCAGGCCCAGCCCCCTGCAAAGGGCTTGCTTGACTCAGGTCTTGCTTGGAAACTTCACAATCCTTCTCTTCAATTAGGATTGTTTTCCCTTTTCACAGATATGGAGACTGAGGCAGAGAGGTGAAATTCCAGGAGAGTTTTTGGAACCCTTTTGAGATCCTGAAACCCACAAAGAGCAGAAATTAATCTCTCTGAGGTTCCCCAACTGTTAAAGGTGGTAATGTCTGAGAAATGGGGTGCTAATGGGGGGTAGGGAGGAAAGGGTCACTTTTTAATCAATATCCTTTAGAATTGTTTGAGGGGGAGAGAACCAGGGGAGAAAACATGGTGAGTGGGGAGGAGAGATGGGAAGGAGGAGAAAGCATGGGAAAGAACTGGGGACCCTCACACTGATGTTCCCTCAGTCTCCAGTCTCAGCAAGAGGCACCACCATCCCCACCAGGGGCTCAGGCCTAACCTTGATGTCAACCTTGACCCTCTCTTCCTCTCTCACCCCACAGCCAATCCCGTTGGTTTTACCTTCAGAATATGCACAGATTTCATTTGGTGATTCCTTAATAACTTAAACGTAGAATTACCATATGACCCAGCAATTCCACTTCTATGGCTGCATCATTGTGGTCCTGCTGGTTCTGTCTTGTAAATTTATTTTGAAATAATATTAAACTTATAGACAGTTATAAATATAATACAAAATCAATACAGAGAACTTCAATATACTCTGTACCCACATACCCTGGTTTGCCAAATTTTAATATTTTGCCACATTTGTTGTATAATTATATTTCCATGAGAATTGAAAACAGGGACTCAAAGAGATACCTGTACATGAATATTCATTGCGGCATTATTCACAACAGCCAAAAGGTGAAAGCAGCCCAAGTGTCCACCAACTGATGAACGGATCAACAAAATGTGGCCTATACACACAGTGGAACATTATTCAGCCATGAAAAGGAATGAAGTTCTGACACATGAGACAACATTTATGAACTCTGAAAACATGATGCTGAGTAAAAGAAGCCAGACAGTAAAGATTACATGTTGTATGATTCCATTTGTATGAAATGTCTGCAAGGCAAATCCATAAAGACAGAACATTAGTGGTTGCCAGGGGCCAGGGAAATGGGGAGTGACTGCTTAATGGGTTTCTTTCTGGGGTGATGAAAATGTTCTGGAACTAGATAGAAGTGAGGGATGCACATCTTTGCGAGTGTGCTTAATGCCACTGACGTGTACACTTTAAAGTGGTTACAATGGTAAATTTTATCTTATGTGTATTTTACCACAATTGAAAAATAGGGAGACAGGTAGGTAGGTAGGGAGATTGACTGATTTTGACCGCTTCTCCCCACAGGCCACTCTCCAGACAGCAGCCAGAGGGTCCTGTTCACACCTAAGTCGTCAGCTCATGTCACTCCTCTGCTCTGAAGCCTCTCATGGCTCCCACCTCACTCAGGGTCAAAGTCCTCACTGTGGCCTCCAAAGTCCTGCACCTTCTGCCTTCACTCTCTCTCACCTCACCTCCTTCTACCTCCTCCCATGACCCCCTCACTCAGGCTGCTCCAGCCACACTGGCCCCTTGGGTGTTTCGTGGACAAGCCAAGCACCCCCAGCCTCATGGCCTTTGCACTTGCCATTCCCCCTGCCACCTCCTTCCGGCTTCTCCCCTATAGGTCTGTGACCACTCTATGAGAATGGTAACCAGCTCCTCCAGCTCACTGCTCGATTTTTCTCCTTTGTTCTAATTACCACCTGGCATAGCATATATATATTTAATTTATTGATCATATGTCTTGTCCATGTCCCCACTGATACATCAGCTCCGTGGAGGGCAGGAATTGTCTATTTTCTTCATGCTGTATCCCTAGTGCTTAAAATAGGCATGGCGCACAGGACTTGCTCAATAAATATTTGTAAAATGAAAGACTAAAAGATAGCAGCTAAAAAAGAGACCAAATGTAACAGGAGGGGAGAAGGGAGGAGAGACCAAGAAAGGGGAGGAAATGGGGTGGGGGGGGCGAGGCCGAGGTGAGGGGAGAAGCGGGAAAGGAGAGGGGGCGCGGGGTGGGCAGGTCTTGCAGCTCCTGAGAGGAGGGAGGTGGGGACGAGCAAAAATGGAGAGAGAGAACAGACGAGACAGGGAGTGAGTCTGAGAGATACAGAGGGACAGACACAGAGAGACAAAATTGAGAGAACTGAGGGAGAGACCCAGAGGCCCATAAAGATCGAGAGACAGAAAGAGACTGAAAGAGAACCAGCGGAAAGGAGAAAGCAGAGACAGAAAAAGGAGAAGGAGACAAGAAGAGGGAAAGAGAGATCCAGAGAAATGGGGCTGGGAGAAGAAAGCTGGAAACTAGAAAGAGGGGGTCAGCGAGGAGAGCAGTGGAGAGGTCCCTGCCTCTATCACCCTCTGCTCCAGGAGGGCTTGATTATCTCTTGGGATCCAAGCTGAGGGATGGCAGTGGATGGAGAGAACATATGACACTGTTTTAAATGCTTTAGATCACTAGCTTATTTATTCCTCAAATCCTGTCTAGAAGTATTTTTAGCATCTTCATTTTGCAGGTTCAGACAGGATGAGTAATCTGCCCAAAGTCCCACAGCTAACAAGAGGAAGACCCAGGACTTGAACCTGGGCTAGTCTAGTCCCAAAGTTGCTGCCAATAAGCCCAGACCATATCCACAGACATTCCGTTCTGAGGGACGAGGCTCAGGTTCGTTTTCCTGGAAAAGTCTCCAGTCCAGCGGGGGAGGCTGGACAGGAAAACAGCTTCCTGCCTACTGGGTGCAGGTACTGCCCAGAGCCAGGCCTCTGGTGGGAAAATGGACTCCACCACCTCTGCCTTTGTCAGCGGGAGCCAGACCTGAGTTTCCAGGCCTTGGTTGACTGCAGATCAGAGTTGTCTGAGTCTTCAAAGGCAGCACAGCACTTTGAAATTTTCCTCACTGATTTCCAGGACAGCAGAGAAGCCACCACTACCACCCCTGTCCACCTGCCTCTTTGACCCTATGGAGAAGGCAGGCATCTTTCCCTTCCAGCAGCATCTTGCCACCTGAGATATCAGGGTGATAACTTCTGTTCTGGACATAATCATTATAATAGTAGCAATACCCAGAACCCGTTTTGTTTTGAAAACATTCCAGCCCCTTTATGTTTCCAAACTAAGAACTATACTGAATAGGACAGCAGACCCTCTGCTTCTCTCTAGAAGGGCCCTTGCCCTTGCCCCAAACATGCAGAAAACTGGGAAGTCCTTCACAGTGTCTGACCTTCAACTGCCCTGGTGAAGACAAGGTTCTTCTCCCCACCCCAACCCCAAAACTACATGGGGACCACCGAAGAAGGAAAGTTGCCTTTCCCCACCCCCTCCCCGGAGGGAGAGAAGCCCCAGAGCCGACCCGGAGCAAGAGAGAAAAAGATCAGGCCGCAGGAAGGGCTTCCCCTCACACACTTAGGAGTGACGACACCTCTGAAGACAGAACAACACAGCACGAAGCAGTTGGGGACGGAGTTTATTGAAGACAGACAAATGGACGCGGAGATTCAGGGACAAGAACCTGTGCTCAGAATCCTACAGGAAAAGGATCAGGGAGCAGAGGTCAGGATGAGGTCTGTCGGACGGCAGAGGAGCCGCGAGGGGCTGAGCCCCGAGCCCGACCCCCGGCCCCACCGCCCCCATTCTTCACGATGACGACTCCGGAGCCGCTGAGCGATGTCAGCGGGAGGGAGCCAGAGCCCATCCGGAAAGGGCGCATCCGCGGCGGGCGCCCGGCTCTCGAAGGCCGACGGTCCGGGAGGGAAAGAGGGTCACCCGTGTCCTCGCACCCCCGCGGCCTCCGGCGTATCTCCGGGCGTCGGGCGGCTCGGGCGGTGTCTGGCGTCGCTGTGGCGGCGGCGGCGGCTCCGCGGCAGCTCGAGCTGGGGTCGCGGCCCGCCGGGGGCTCCCAGGAGGCAGGTGACCGAGGCAGCGGCGGGAGCCGGGGCGGGATGCCCGCCCGGGCGGGCGGCACACGGCGACCGGGCGCTGGGCGGCGGGGCGGCGGGGGCGGCGGGGGGCCGCGTGGGTACCCAGATGAGACCGTAGTAGACGGCGAGCAGCACGGCGGCCAACGAGACGCAGAGGAAGTAGGCGCAGACCGGGGCCAGGCGCAGCCAGCGGCCCCGCGGGCCCTCGCTCAGCGCGGAGCCGCCGGGGCTCTCGCCGCCGCCGCCGCCCACGCAGCTCGTGCCCCGCATCCCCGCAGCCCACTCAGCCCCGCCCCCACACCGGAGGCCCGCCCCCGCGCTCTTCATCTCCCTCCTCCGACTCCGCCCCCGCAGGGCGGGCCGCCTCCGCGTTCTCAGCCCGCCCCCTCCCCCGCCTCCAGCCAACCACTATCAAGCTAAGGCTTACCCACGGAGTCCTACCCACACCCTTCTACGCCCTGGCCCCGCCCCCGCAGCGCGATACACCCTTTTTCTCGAGTGCGGCTCTGGGCCCAGCTTCCTGCCCTCGCAGCCAGCCTCAGCTGCCCCTCTCCCGAGTAACACACACGTCTTTTAACTGCAAGCCCCACCCCCCTCTTCTTCGGGCCCCCTCCCCGCGCCCTAACCCCGTCCCCCTCCTTAGACGCAGCCCTGCCCCAGTTCTTAACCCTGTGCCCTGGAATCGGACTCCACTCCCGCCTTCCGGCCACCTCCGGCCTCGGCACTCTCTAGCTGGGGCTTCGCCTTTTTCCTCTGGTCCCGACCCCGCATCCTGCCCATGGCCTCCCCCTGGGCGGCGAGCTCACAACTAAGCCCACTAGCGTAGGCCCGGCATCCTAGCCCCGCCTCCTATCCTAGCCCCGCCTCCCAGGATTCTGCCCCTCCCCAGCATCCTAACCACGCCCCTCGGAGCATCCGCCTCCGTCCCTCTAGGGACCTACCAGCGTCCTTCCCGGTGACCGGCGGCCTAACCTCAGCCCCGAGGTGCCAGCCCCGCCCGACACCCCAATCACGCCCCCTCCCCCAGTGCCGCCCCCACCACCCTCAATTTCTCCCTCTCCCGAGAGCCAGACGATCCAAAGGGGGCTCCGGGGAGGAGAAAACAGCCGGGAGATGCAGATAACCCCCTCCTACCGCCCTCCCCCCGAACAAGGCGGGGATGCTTCAAGTCCCCTCCCAGCAGCGTCTTCAGGAATTCAAGGAGGCCTGCGGGGGGGGGGAAACGAATCAGGGGGATGGAGGAGAGAAGACCCCCTCCTCCCGCCTCTTCCGCCTGGAAAAGCCCGCAAGCACAGCAACCCAGCCTGCCCCGCCAGAAACACAGTTCAAAGGTTAGTGGAAGCACTGCATTTAATAGAGACGGGCCAGAGAACGAATAGTTCGAGTCCTTCGGAATAGACACCGGCTATGTGCCATGCCCCAGCTGTAAGCCCCTGCAGGCGGGAAATTCGGCCCAAGGACTGGCACTCAGCACCCCCACCCCGCCACGGCCTCCATAGGTGGGTGGCTCGGGGCCGTCTCAGTCCACCCTGGCGCCAAAGTTTCAGGGACTGGATCGAACCCTCACCAAATTTAGCCACTCGCCCTGGCCCCACCCCGTTCGCCGTCCCTGGCTCCTCCTCCCTTACATTTAACCCTCTCCTGGCTGGAGTTGGCAGAAGCAGAGGACAGAGGAGCGAGGCGGCGGGAGGTTAGTGCGGAGCGCCGAGGTCGGGGTCCTACGGGCGCGGTCAGCCGGTGGCCCCCGGGGCCGGGGCGGCTGCCACCACTTTGCAGAAACGCACCCTCTGGAAGCCGGTGATCTCCGCCGTCTCCTGGTCCTCGGGGCCTGCCTCTGGGGAGAGAAGGGGCGGTCAGCGGAGGGGGGAACAGTCTCCCCCCATCCCAATCCCTTCCACCTGGCCCGGGGACACCCTCCCCCGTCGAGTCCCGCCTTTCATCCCAACTGACCACGGCTCAGCGGTCTCCGGGCCTCGGGGGCGTGCGATCCTTTCAGTGGGCCCACGAACCAGTACACAGCCCCCCACCCCAGTTTACAACCGAGACGGTGGTGACGCAGAGTCTGGTCACACGGCCAGCAAGAGTCCCGGAGGCAAGGCGGGCCCCACCCACCACCCTAGATTCTGCACTGACCCCAGCCCCACCAAGAGAGGCCGACAAGGTCTGCCCTCCATCGCCTTTGCCCGCCACCTGACACTCTAACCAGTCCTTCTTGGGCTCTGCCCCCAAATCCTAATTCCACTCCTGGGGGAAGGGGAGGTGGTCCCTGGCTCCCACCCAGCTTCCCAGGAGGTGGGGGTGGGCAGAGAAGGGATTGGCCCCTTGTTCCCATTCCCCTGGCCCCGACTTGAGTTCTGTCCGAAGTCCTAATCGCAGCCATATGTTCTATTCTAATATGCCCACCCGGTTGCGTCTCTAATCCCGCCCGCAGCTAAACTCCTTACTCTGCACCCCCACCTCCATTTAAATTTTTGATGGACCTGCCCAGGTTGGAACTGCTCACCCCACCCTCTGCTCCGCCCCTAGAACGGAGCCCACCCCGTTACTTTTGAGATTGCCGAGATCCCTGGGGTTGGCCACTTCCTCACCAACTCCACCACCTACTTACTCCCATTCGCTTGGCCCCCAAAGGCTAGTCCTTCCCTTGGCCCCACCCCTTTACTCTGGGCTCCGTTCCCATCAGAACCCCATCCTTGGTCTGGCTCTACCCCATCCCCAAACTCCCTAAACTGGCCTCCTGGTCCCACCCAGCATTCTCATCCCACTCCCACCCACCCCCAAGTCCAGCAGCCTCCCCATGCTTACCAGCCGTCCCCTCCCCCCCCAGTCCCTTTGCCCCCTGGGCCCTGAGAAGGAAGAAGCCACCACCAGCTCGTCCCCTCCCCCACCTGCAGTGGCCTCAGACCCCTCCTCCTCTTCTGTCCGCGTTCCTGGGAGGCTGGGCCCACTCTCCACAGAGGCAGGGGCCAGCTGGTCACCTCCTGGGGAAGGGGTAAGCCCAGTCAAGCCCCCACCCCTCCAAACATCCCCCCACCCAGCAAGAGAAGGCCCTGGGGAAGTTAGAGGGGACTCAAGGACACATTGGGGGAAATGTCATTTGAGGATGTGAATTCTTTATTGGGGAGGGGGCTGTGAGTGGCCCCAGGCAGGACCTGGGGGGGGGAGGCGTTCCAGAGAACAGATGGGGGCTGCCCGCTCCAGCCGCCAGGGCTGTGGGGCACGTGGGGTCCTGGGGCCCGGCCCCCGCCCCCCGCAAGCGCACACACACAGGCAACCAGCTTCATGCATTCTCAAAAGGCCAGGCCTCACCCGGAGAGAGGGCGCCGGCCGGGTGGGCGGTCCGGGGAGAACTCAGCTCCATCTCTTCACCCCAGTCGGACACGGGCTGGTGGCCCCCAGGTGGCAAGAAGGGGCTGGAAGGCATGGCCAGGGCCTGGGGCTCCTCCGGCCTGGAAGGCACCCTGCTGGCCTGCTCACTGGGGGGCTTCCCGGCGGGGTTGGCCTCTGGGGGGTGCTGGTCTCTGGCAGGTTCCTCCTCGTCACCCTCCTCTTCCTCCTCCATCTCGTCTTCCTCATCGTCGCTCATGTCCTCCCACTCCTCATCCCCCTCGTCCTCCTCCCCCTCATCCTCCTCCCCCTCGTCCTCAGGAGGCCGGTGGGCAGGAGCAGGGGCTGCAGGCGGCTGCGGGGAACACAGGCAGGTCAGGGAAGGGGTGGGGCCCTGGCGCCCCTGCACACACCCTGCCCCAGGGGCCACCCAGCCGCACCTGTGTGTGCTCCTCCTTGGGGGGAGACTGCTGGGAGGGTTCGGGGGCCACTACCACTGCCTCCTTCGTCTCCCAACGGTCATCGTGGTCGCTGGAAGAGAAAGCAGTGAGACCTGGATGGGCAGGAGGCCGCTCCGAGATGCAGCCTGCAGGGAGGGCGGGGCTGGGGGTTCAGAAGGAGGATCCTGCCCAGGGAGACAGCGAAGCGGGGACAGATGAGCATCAAGTGGAGACCCAGACCCCAAACCCCCAAAACTAAGCACCTGACCAACAGAGATGACAGGTAAGGGGGGCCAAAACGCAGACAGCCAGAGACAGAGAGAGGCAGATGGACCCCCCCAGACACACATGGATCGGGGGGAAGAGAACGCGGCAGGGACAGAGCCACAGTCCCGTTGGGCTGGGAGCATGCGGGGATGGGCACCCCACCTGTAGGCACGGGGGGCCGCCTTGGCCTGGGGCTGGCTACTCTTTCTCCTCCTGCGGCTGCTGACTTCAGCTTTGTGCTTGGACAAGAACTCCCCGAAAGTGGGGGGTTTGGGGGGCCGGGCCCAGGCCTGGTCATCTGAAGTAGAACCCAGGAGGAGTCGAGGGGTATGACCCAGGCCACCTCCCCAGTCCCCACAACCCAGCTGGCTGCTGCACCCAGGGGTGAGAGCCCCCCCACTCACCATAGCGATGGGATGGTTTGAGGACAGTGGTGGGGCCATCCTTGAACCTGGGGAAAGAGAAAGGGGATGAGCAGGCGGCTGGGGGAACAGAAGGAATGGGTGGGGGAGAGAAGGAAGGGAGAGAGATGGGGGACCAACATCAGAAATCATGACCATAGGAGAGGTCATCAAATGGGGTCGCTGGTTAGATGGGGGACAGGACTCGATGGTGGACAAGAGGCAAATATGACACAGTAACAACCATGGAATGAGAAAGATTCAGGATTTGACTGACCCCAAAACAAAGTTTGGGGGTTCGCCATGGACCACTGCAAAGTACATGATCTGGCTCCCAGCTTCCTGCCTTCCTCATTTCCTATCACACTCTTTTCCATCTCCGGTGCGCAGGTTCTCCTACATCCAGCTCTACTGTACCTGCTCCTTTGCACCTGCTGTTCCTTCCGCCTGCAACACTTCCTCCAGATCTGACAGCGGCTCGCACCTTCACCTCCTTCAGGCCTCGGCTTAGAGGCCTTCCCAAGTACTCTCCCCCAGATCTAAAATAATCACCCCATCCCTCTCTATCTCTTTATCTCTATTCCTCTGCTTAACTATTCCTCACAATCTGACATTGTATCTACTCACTGCCCACCTTTCCCACTAGACAGTAAGTTCTATGAAGGCAGAAGAGTTTTCTTCCTTGCTGTATTTCCATCACCTGGAACTGTCCACAGCACAGGAGAGACACAATCAATATTTACTGATAAAAACAACACTTAGATGCATTAGACTTGTCACGGACTGCTTTTGGAAAACAAAAGGAAAACAATTACTTTATTCTTAGCTCTGAGAACATCTCCCCCAAAGCACAACTGTCTACACCTAGAAAGATCAGCTTCAACATCTGTGCAAGATATTTCTCACACATGCACAAGCTTAGCTCACAATTCAAAAAGATGCACTTGACCACCAGGCAACAACAAGATCCTCTTTCTTTTGTCAGAACCAAGAGTAACGTTTACAGGTATATGAAAAAGTCCAGCACGTCAAAGGATGGGGGGCAGCTGAGCTGACCGCCATTCACGGGCTCCTTCAGAGCTTTGTCTAATCTTTGCTCAAGAAGTCAGTCCTCCTGTTAATGATGCAAAGATGCCTTTCCCTAAATGTGACTGGATGTTTCCTAGGGACAGAGTCAGACATGAGAAGAAAGCCACAGGGATAAGAGGATGGTGGCAAGGCATGAAGAGAAGTTCAAGGATTTGTATTGTTGGGGGAGAGCGTAAAAGATGACGCAAGGAAACCCAGGTCTAAGTATCATTAGTAATTCTTCACACCCTCCCTGGGTTACAATTTAAGTCCCCACCCTTGGCCGCTGTGCAGTGCCATCCACCAGAACGGGCACTTTTGTCTCCCCACCCTGGTGGTGTCAGTGCATGAGCTAACAAGATGTAGATGTGCATCCACTTGCCCTCTTGCACGTCTGCCAAGGCCATGACAAAGGCTGCCCAGGGTAGCTGCTGCCCCCTCAGCCTGGGCCCCCGAATGAACACACGTGGAGCAGAACTGAGTTCAACCTGTGGCAGGAAGCCAAGCCCAGCCAGACCCAGAGATTAAAGTCCAGCCTAGATCAGCCGGCCCAGCTCACCCATAAACCCATGAGAAATAAAGGCCTTTTTTATGCCACTGAGATTTGGTGGTTGTTACACAGCATTACTGCACCATCACTAACTGATACCAAGGGTAAGAAACCACAGAGAGTCAAAGGAGTTATTAGAAGTCAGGATCAAGGTTGAGCAGCCAAGCGGGGGTTGGGGGCCAGGGTTGGGGGGCAGTAAGCAGGGAGGACACTCACATCCCGTCGGTCTTCTCAGCATCCCACTCCCGCCGCCACTGGCCAGTGGGTTTCCGGTGTCTCTGCAGCCGCTCTTGGTCGATCTTCTCCCTCTCTTGCTTCCAGCGTAGGTACTCTGACCGCTCCCGGCCCGTCATGGAGAGCGTCATGTCCCCAGCACCTCTCAGGCCTGCCCGGCGGCCCTGCCCGGCCCCCAAGCAGCAGCAGTTAGGGCCCTGAGTCACAACCCTCGCCCCACCCCATACCCTCTAAGCTCAGAGAGGTGAAGCCACCTGCTCAAGGCCACACAGACCAGAGATGACAGTGCAGAGATCAAAACTAGGTCTCCACAGACGGCACCTCCTCCGACACCAGGCCAGGTCTGTCCTTTTTAGGGAGCACCCCCTCTATCCCCTCACCTGCGTGATTTCTCTTCCCAACATTTGGCGTTACCTGGCAGCCTCCTGTATTGTCATTTCTTTAGCTGTTTACTTGGTCTCCTCTCACCAGAATACACTTCATTAGGGCCTGTGTCTTGCGTTCGACTCTAATCCCCAGCACCCAAAATGGTGCCTGGTACACAGCAGGCGCTCCATGAACATTTAGAATGTCAGTAACAAGAGGAGACCCCAGAACGTGCCATGAAATTATACTAATCAGAGTTCAAGACCCCACAGACAGACGATTAATTTGGGGTGACAACCGAGTGCAGAGACATTGCCTCTTCCCCCTCTCCTCAGCCAAACCCCCACCCCCTGCACAGGACCTGGCCCATGGTGGCTGCCCCATAAATGTCCCCACTATCACAGCAAGGGGAGATGCGCCCGAGCAGAGCACCCGTCAAACACACAATAATGAAAACGCTGTGATCCTGGCACACAAACAAGAAAGATAAAGCATCAGGGGCCTGCCTGTCTCGTCTGCCTCCTTGCCTATCACCCACTTGGCACTCAGTCAATGGACAAAGCTAAACCAAAAGATGCTGCAGAGCCCTACGTGTCCTGGGTGCCCAGGCTGCCAGCACCCACCTGCCGCTCGTGCTCCAGGCCACAGCGCACCCGCTCAAAGTCGGGGCCCCCCCAGTTGCGCCCGTGCCGGCGGCTGCCCTCCCGGCGGTCCCGCTCTGGCTCCTCCAGGGGCCCGCCACGTCGCCGGGGGTCGTCCAGGAAGTTCCGCACTGGGTTCGGCTCCAGCAGCCCCTCCTGCGGGCACAGCGGGGGGTGTGTGGGGGGTGGGGGGGTTGGCTCACCACGGCCCAGACAGCCCTGGCCCCACCTTGAGGGGTCCCCACGGCACTGACCCTCTGGTTCCGCTCGTACTCTGCGATCTTCTCCATCTCCTCGTTCATCCTTTCAATGTTCTGCCTGCGCCGCTCCTCCCACTCCTGGGCAGCAAGAGAAAAATGGAGACACCCGACATCAGCAAGACCTGTTCAACTCGGGGTCTGTTATCATCTCGGCAGAAAGAAGGTAACGTAGCGGGCCTGAGACCGCGCCCCTCAGAGAGACCCATACGCAAGGTGGGCCCTTGGCTGACGTCTGGACCGTGGCTCTCAGGGTGTTTCCAGGCAGCAGGTACCCGGTGAGGGGACCACGGGGCCAAGACTGTTCACATCAACAGGCTTTAGGTGCAACACGTGCTTTTCCTTCTGGGGCTCTAGAGTTTGGGGACATGCCAGGCAGGAGGTGCCTGTGTGATGGGCCCCCACTAAAAACCTTGGGCTCCAGATGTCTAATGAGCTCCCCTGTAGACAACACTTTACAGGTACTGTCATCATTCCCCATACGTTCCGTGCAGCTCCATGGGGAGAGGACCCCTGGCAGCTCGGGCCCAGTTTCCTCTAGACTCCACCCCCTGTGCCTTTTCCCTTGCTGACTGTGTTTTCTATCCTTCAGCTGTAATAAACCTTGGCTCTGAGTATGACTGATCTCACACTGGGATCCTCCTGGTGACCCACTGAACCTGGGGCGTGGTCTTCCAGACCCCATCCCCCCACCGTCACTGCAGAAACAACGATGTTAGGAACAGCAGTGACAATTTGGCAGGCGGTCTGTGGACTCCCCACCACCTATTCTCTCCTCCTTCCGTGGGAACAGAGTTCTCAATGAGCATGTGGCCCACCAGCTGGAGATGACACTGATGTTTCCCAGCTTCCCTTGCAGCTAGGTATGGCCAGGTGTGAGTTCTCACCAACAGGATGGGAAAGAGGTGATGAAAAGGAAACTGCCCCTGTGCTGGGCTTCCTCTGTCCCCATCCCCTGAGTGGTATCTCCTCTGTTTCAGTGCCCCAGCTTTGACCATGCAGACAACAACCAGGCCCTCGGGGATGACTGAGCAACAAGAAGCAGGAACCTGGGTCCCTGAGTGGCATCATGGAGCAGGGCCTCTCTACCTGGGCTGCCCCAGCATGGGTCTCAGCACATAAGACAGGCATAAACTTCCCTCTTACTTAAACCCTGGTATGTTGGAGTCTGTTGTTGTAACAGTTTAGTGTGTGAGGATAATAAAACTCCACAGGCCACACCTGCTGAGCACTTACTGTGTGGCAGGCCCCTGCTGATAATAACCTTTAAATCAGAGTATCAGTCCCGTTTAAGAGCAAGAACCCAGGAGCTCACAAAGGGGAGGTGAGCT
Organism: Bradypus variegatus; assembly: GCA_004027775.1. NCBI lineage: Eukaryota > Metazoa > Chordata > Mammalia > Pilosa > Bradypodidae > Bradypus > Bradypus variegatus. The sequence goes on from PVKY010000150.1 coordinate 31,039, forward strand.
GCCAAGGACATGCAACTAGTAGAAACAGGGTGACCCCAAGTCTATCGTGAGCTAGAAACCATTATGCTCCCAGTCCCCCGCCTGCTGAGAGGCGGTTACAAAAAGCACATCACTACTCCCCACAACCAACCTCTCTGGCACGAGTAAGAGACAAGGAGAGAGCAAGCACATGCAGCGGAAAGAGCCAGCATACAAGTACCCAAGACGGCGGGTGTGCCACAGGGAGAGAACGCCTGAGAGAGAAGATGGGGAGGACAGGAGGGCAGGTAAGCACACACCAGAGAGAGAGAGAGACAGAGACGGAGAGAAACAGGGAGAGAGCCACAAGCACTGGTCAGGAGGAGGAGGAGGAGGCAAGAGAGCTGGAGAGAGAGGCTGAGACTGAGACAGAATGTCACAAAAAGATGGACGAAGGGGAAGACAGTCAATTTGCAGGTACGAATCAAAATAAACAAGACTACAGAGACCCTCAGCCAGAGGACGCAAATCCCTGCCGGCTCCTACCTTGGATTTGCGGTCGGCAGTTGAAGCATCTCCCGCTCCAGAGAGTTTAGGGCCCCCCCTGCCCCAGCCCCTGCGGCCCTGGGCCCCGGCTCCTCCTCCTCCTCGAGGCTGCTCCCCAGGGCTGTCCTCCCAGCTGCGGGGGACCCGGCCCGGGCCTGCCTGGCCTCCCCGCTGTGGGGGGGTCCGGCCCCACTTGCTGGCCCCTGGGGGCCGAGGGGTTCCAGGAGTCCTCCGGGCAGGACCCAGGCTCTTCTCCTGGAAGAGGAAGGAGGGGACAAACACTGTCACCATGGCAGGGAGACAGGGACAGCCCAACCCCCAAGAGGGCAGCTGCCTGGACCAAGGCCACTGGCAGGCCTGGCACAGCCGGGGGGGGGTCCCAGGTCCTGGCTTGCAATCCTCTCCCCCTCCTATCCTCAGGAGCCCCCACTCCAGGGCTGGGTTCACCACCTCCACCACCACGTTCTCCTCCACTGAGTGGCCCTTGCGGGGAGCTGTCACTGCTACTCCCTCAAGTTCAGCTTTTTTACGGTCCTCTTCAATCTCCTAGGGAAAAAGGTGGGGCGGAGGGAGATGGAGCGGGTCAGGGGCCCATCGCCGAATGGGCTCCCACAGCTCCCTGAATTTCCCCCAAAGCTGTCCTCAGCCCAGGCCTCTCTCCTGAGCTCTCGGCAAGAAGGCAGCAGCTGGGCATCTCAGCCCCTTCCCCCAAACCCCTGCTCAGAGCCGTCCTGTGGAACCCATCCCCAAATACGAGCCCGAGGCCCACTCAGGCTGCAAGCCCTCCAGGGCCTAGGCCCATGACCTCCCCAACCCCATCTCCCACCCTCTGTCCTTCACTGCCTCTGGCCTCTCGCTGTTCCAAGAAGATCTCAGGCTTAGTCCTACCCTGAGACCTTTGTCCTGGCTGTTCTCTCAGCTGAGAACACTACTCCCCAGACCTCCTTTGCCCCTCACCTCCCACAGGTCTCTGCTCAAACATCCCCTCCTCAGTGAGGCCCTCCCGGACCACCCTACAGAAACAAGCTCCCCTGCCATCCTCTCTCCCCTCCCCTGTGCCATCTCCCCCCACGGCTCATCATCCCTACCCAGCATTATGTGGATTTTGCTTACTGTCTGCTGGGTTCACTAGTACTTCCCCAAACCCTAGAACGGTACCTGGCACACAAGAAAAATTCAATACACTTTTTTTTTTAAATGAATGAATGCATGAAGAATGAATAAATGAAACCCATTCCTCCTCCTGGGTCCACATCTCAGTGACTGCCCCACCATGCACACCATCACCTGTAGCAGACACCCATGCGGTCTGCTCTCTAAACACCTCTTCAGTCCATTCCCTACTCTCCCTCCCCACAGCCCCTCGGGGCCCCTACTCCAGCTTCCTCCTTGGTCTCCAGTCTCCACTGTTGCCGCCCCCCATCCACCCTCCTACAGCATCCAGAGGGTTCTTCCTAAAAGGCTGTTCTGACCTGGCCCCGCTCATGCCAAGCCCTCCACAGTTCCCCAATGTCCTCAGCAGAAACCCAGGCTCTTAGCCTAGCGATGTGCGAGGCCCTGCGTGATCTGGCCCTCTGACTTCTGCAACCCCACCATGAGCACTAACCCCCACTGACTTTAAGCCACAAGCTCTCCCTCTGGCTTCCAAGTTTCTGCACACAATGTTCCCTCTGCCCAGAACACGGTCCCCTCTCCCTTTCAACTGGTTAACATCCACTTAGCCTTCAGAACTTCTGAGCCCCTCTGCCAAGAAGCCCTTCCTAATGTCCCCCTGGCTGGGTCCCACACCCCTGGGCTACCCACTCCAGCCCTGCCCACTCCGGCCATCACTGACCGAGGATCGGTTCTGTCATCCCCACTGGACTGTGTTCCCACACCACCCTGCCAAGTGAAACCCTGGTGAGTATTTGTGAATGAATGGATGATGGGATGGAGAAAGGAATGCCAGGCTAAGGCATTTGGCTTTCAACCTGAGAGTAATGGGGAGCCATGAGAAGGTTTTAAGGAGAGGAATGGTCAAAATGAAAGTCTGGGGAAACTCACTGCGGGGAGGAGAGGGGATGGGGTCTCCCAGGGCAGGGCTAGGGCACCTGGTAGCGCCGGATGAGGGCCTCATTCTTTCGCCGGAGGGCCTCGATCCTCTTGTTCAACTCAGCATCCTTCTCCTCTTTTGATTTCAGATCCATTGTGGCTGCCTGGGGGGAGGCAGTTGAGGGATAGTAAGAAAAATCTTTACACACCCCAGTGCTATCTAATCCAGGGTCTGAGAGTCTGGTACCTGGGCCGCCTCCTCCCAAAGCCCCCCTTCCCAAAGGACTCCACATTCCATCTCACCATTCTGCTGGCTGGCTGGGGCCCCAGCAAACCTCCCTGCAGAATTTGGAGGCAACACTGGGGGTTCCTGAGGGCAGAAGGCAAAAAAGACTAAGGTTTATGCCTCCCCATCTGCTCCCTCTTCTCCCATACTGAGGGCTTTTCATACACCCACACGCAAAAACACCCATACCACAAGAGATTCCTAACCCTGGCTCCCATGCCCTCTTCTTGAAGTGTTAACCCGCCCCCTTCTCTGCAAAGATTTTGGTTACACCCCTTGGGAACATTTTGGTCCCACCCAAGTCCCATGTAAACATGATAGCTACACCCACCTGGGGAACGAACAGCCCCACTGCACTGCTTAAGGAAAGAGGTGCTCAACTGGATCCCTTTCTCAGAAGAGTTTCAGATACCCTTCTCCCAACCTCCATGAGAAATGCGAAGCCCCACCTCCCTGTGCCCATTACGAACCAGTTCACACCTCTGGGAACATTCTAGCCCTGCCCCTTTCCCAAGGAAAGTTCAGAAATATCCTCTCAAAAAAGCTCGAACCCCACTCCTACTCGCTGCCCCAAGTCTCAGAGAACATTCTAAGCCCACCCTCCCTGAAGGATGTCCTAATCCCGCTCAGCATCTTGGGGCAGTTTCTACTGTCGGACCCCCCTCATCCCGCAAGGATCCTGCAACAAGCTCAGTACCCACTAGTGAGGCTCCCTGGCCCAGGCTCGGCTTTTCCGATGAACTTTTTCCCAGCCCCAGCAAGGACAAAACTTCTGGACTCGCCTCCAGCTTTGCAAGGAAAGCTCCAGCCTCAACTCCATCCGGAATGCCACGGCCCCGCCCCCGGCAACATTTGGCCCCGCCCCCATCGCGTCACTCTTTTGACCCAACTTCCGACTTTCCCAGCCAACCTCTGGCCCCGCCCCCTAGTTCCCCAGGCAACACCAGGAACCGACCCCGCGACTCGCGTAGTCAGCATGGCCCCGCCCCCAGCCGAGCCAGCCAGCCACTGGCCCCGCCTCCGAATTGCCGAGCCAACCTCCTGGACACGCCCCGGCTCCGCCCCCAGCCAGCATGTAAACGTATGGCCCCGCCCCCCGCTTCTCCGCCCACGCTACAGTCGCTCCCCTGGCTCCCGCGAAACTTTCCAAGCCCACCCTCTGCACCGCCGGGAACCACCCTGACCCAGCTCACCCGGCTCGATTTTTTTAGCTCTGTCCTCACATTTACGTCAGTCCCTGGCCCCGCCACTGGGTTCCCGGCCGACGTTCAAGGCCTTCTAACTCACAGCAAAAACTTTCTGGGCCCGCCCCTAGCGCACTAAGCCCGCACCCTGGCCCCGCCCCTCGACCTCCCAGCAATATATTGGTCCAGTCCCCGCCTTCCCAGCGGACGTTCTGGCCCCGCCCCCAGTCGAGGACCACGTTTCCGGCCCCGCCCACAGGTGCCCACCCGCCCGGCCCTGACCCCGCCCACGGCCCGACCCTACCTGGCCCTGCCCACCCGCCAACGCCCCGCCCCGCCAGGGCCCTCCTGGCCTTCCATGTGGGCGTACAGTCCCCGCCCCCCGCGGAGTACTCTGGCCCCGCCCCCACGGGCTGCTTGCGACCCCGCCCGCGCCTGCTCCCACTCCCTCCACGTGGGGCGTCAGGCCCCGCCTTCCCTGGCGCGCTCCCGGCCCCCTCCCCCAGTCACCTGTCCCGGAGAACCCGCGGCGTCCACGACTCCGCTCCGTCGATCTCCGCGTCCGCAGCTCCCGGACCGCGCGCGTCACTTCCCACCCGCACCACGTGAGGAGGGGAAATAAAGAGGAGAACTTCCGGTCCCACCAGCCCGCTTCCGGGAGCCTTAAAGGCGCAGTGCCCTCGAGGGTGGAGGCGGGAGCGGGTGGAACTTTTCCTCTATGGTTCTCTGGTACTCGCTCAACGCCCATTTGTCTGAATTGCCTCCTCCAGGGGAAGGAGAAACCCTCCTCGCTTTCTGGCCTCTACCTCATTGCTAAAGCCGTTTCCGCCTGCTGTCCCTCATTCCTAGTTCCATAAAGTAAGCTCGAGGCACTGAGCGGTGACTCTGGGAAGCCTTGTCTGGTTTGACCCCCTTCCTGCCAGTGAAACCTTAGAGTGAGTTAGTTGTAAGAGCTTAGAATTTACAACCGATAGAATCATTTGTTCGTTCTCTAAATCAGCATTGAGTGCCAGGCTGGGCTGAGGGTCGGGATGATGAACTAGGGAGACCCCTTCCCTGCTCTCAAGATGGAGACACAAGTAAATGGGAAATTACGGCAATTGGGAGAAGCCTGGCAGGAGGTACAGGAGAAGAGGCCTGAGGGTGAGGCGGCCAGGCAGCGGAAGCAGCCTGTGCAAAGGCCCTGTGGTGGGAGAGAGCTCGGTGCATAGCAATAACTGGAGGAAGCTGCAGGCGGGGCGGGGAGCTGGATTTAGTTACGGAGTCTGGGATGGGAGATGCATTACCAAAAACTTAGATACAATAAACTTATTATTAGATAATTGGATAAATGCTATGAAAGACCCTTTTGGGGGGTGAGAGTTATATGGGGGCAGACCAGATTCCCTGAGTTCACTGGTAATTTTGTTTTATGGTTTTAAACGTGGAAATTGGAAGTCCCCGGTAATTCCTTGCCCCTTATATGCTGCCCTCAACATTTAGCCATTCAAAGGCCCTCTCTGCACATACAACTTAATTATCTTATAATTCTCCATTGCCTATGCTAGTCACTTCCTCACCTCTTTCAGGTCTTTATTCAAACATCATCACACTGGGGCTTTCTTTGAATTCACCTGTTAAAAATCACACACTCTTCCATTGCTTTTCCCCTTTCCAGCATTATTTCTACATTGTAACTTTCACCCTCCAAACTACCACATATGCTACTTATGTCTCTTGTTCGCTGTCTGTCTCTCCTCTAGAACATCAGCTCCATGAGGGCAGAGACTTCTCTGTTTTATACCTTTGATGTATTCCCAGTGCTATCTCTTGAATGAAGGAATAAATCTTTAATACTACTATTTCATTCCCTTTTTATAGGACAAAAGGCTTATACACACACTGCACTGGAATTCTATAACTTTAACTTAATGGATGATTGACAAACTTTTAAACAGCTGTGTAATATTTCATTCTGTAGATACACCATAATTGCTCCATTTGGTCTCAAGAACATTTGTGTTGTTCCCAATTTGGGAGGCTTGCCGCCAATGCTTCACTGAACCTCTGCAGGCACTCATCTCTTTAGGGGCACATCATGTCATGGTTAAGAGTGTAGCCTCTGAAGCCAGAAGGCCTGGGTTTGAATCCTGGCTCTGTCACTTACCAGCTGTGTGGCCTTGGGCAATATCCAAAACCTCTCTGGCCCTCACTTTCTTCACCCGTAAAATAGGAATGATAACACTCCATCTTAGGTTTATTGTGCAGATTCAGTGAATTAATACACATAAAATGCTTGGCACAGGGCCTGGCACATTGTAAGTTCTCAATAAATAGAGACCATTCTTATGGCTTAAGAAGACAGATTGCTGGATCAAAAGTCAATTTGTGTTTTTACTTTACTGCGAACAGAGGCAAACCCGGGTTGCGTGGGGCCTGAAGCTTATCCAAAGTTGGGAACCCCTTTAAGAAAAAGAATTTAAAAACTTAAGTACAAAACTGCAAGGACATCTCCCAGGGTGTTGCACAGGGCTGAAGAAGTGGGGGGCTCTGAGGCGTACAAGTCATTCACGTCACAGTAAAGACACCTCAACAGCAACACAGCTCAGCAAAGAATCTGTGCCAATTTCCACTCCCCCAAGCAGAACATGAGTGTGTGCCTCCCCAACAGCCTCGCCCATACCACATTTCATTGCTTTTTTATTTTTATGCACCCAGCGGCCAAGAGGTGGCATCTCAATGTGGTTTCAGTTCCCTTTCTCTGATGAAAAAGTGAGATGGAGCACTTTTCCTTTTGTTTCCTGGGGGCCAGAAGATAGAGTTGAATGAGGTAGCTGTTATTAAAAGAATGAGCGTAGATGATGGTGCAAAGAAATAGGAACCCTGGGGCACTGCTGGTGGGAACATACAATGGCGCAGCTGTTATGGAAAACAGTTTGGTGGTTCCTCGGAAAGTTGAATCTAGAGTTGTCACATGACCCAGCAATTCTGCTCCTAGGTAAATACCCCAAAGAATCAAAAGCAGGGACTCGGACAGGTACTTGTACACCAATGTGCATAGCAGCATTATTCACAAAACACTGGAGCAACACAAAGTGTCCATCCACAGATGAATGGATAAACAAAATGTCCATGCAGTGGAATATTATTCAGCTGTGAAAAAAGAACAGAATTCTGACACCTGCTACAACATGGATGAACCTTGAAGATGTTAATCTAAGTGAAACAAGCCAGACACAAAAGGACAAATATTGTGATTCCACTTATAGGAAACATCTAGAATAAGCAAATTCGTAGAGACAGAAAGTAGACTAGATGTTACCCAGGAACTGGGGAAGGGAGGAATGGGGAATAACTGCTAATGGGAATGAAGTTTCTGTTTGGGGTGATGGCCAAGTTTTGGTAATGGGTGGTGGTGATGGTAACACAACATTGTGAATGTAATTAACACCCCTGAATTTGCACACCTGAAAATGGTAAAAACGAGAAATTTGGTGTTATATAACCAAGAAAAGAAAAAACTTTTAAAGGAAAAGATGAAGCATGAAACATCCCTGAGTGTTTTCATCAGCGCTGTCCCAGCTCCTAAAGGAGCCAGGTGGTTCTCACCACTTGACAGACTGGGGGACACAGGGGCACCACAACAGGAATCCAAGCCCGGTGCACAGACTGAAGCCCTCTCTCCGCAGCTCTGATCTGCTTGCCCTCCCACTCCCCTCCCGCAGCCAGGCAAGGAGGTGGGCATCATCACTCCCGTTTTAGAGATAAACAGGCTCAGATTGCCCAAGGTGATGGCCCAGTGTCACCCAGCCACCAGGCAGCAGACCTGACCTTTGACCCCAGGCTGCCTGACCCCAGGGAGGCAGGATAAGGAGCAGATAAGATCACGGGGCCTGACTGTCTGGGTCCAAACCCTAGCGCCACCAAGTGACATAACCTCTGTGGGACTCAGAAATGAGGGTAACAATGGAGTGCACCCCGTTGGACTATTTGGGGGGGGGGGTGGCTGAATAATGTCCCCTGAGGCTAGCCAGGTCCCGGTCCCAGGAACATGTATGTTACCTCGTGTGCCAAAATAGACGTAGCAGCAGTGATCGCATTAAGGATCTGGAGATGGGGCCGATTATCTCAGACTACCCTGGGGGCCCCAACATAATCCCAAGTGGACCTCATAAGATGCAAGTGCAGAGGGCGACAGGACAACTGAAGCAAGATGCTCTGCCACTGGCTTTGAAGATGGAGAAAGGGGCCACAAGCCCAGGAATGCAGCTTTAGGAGCTGGAAAAGTAAGGAGCCCCCCGAGGGAGCACGGCCCTGTGGACAGCTTGGGTTTTTTTTAATTAAATTCAGTTTTATTGAGATATATTCACCTACCATACAATCATTCGTGGTGTGCAATCAACTTCACAGTACCATCATATAGTTATGCATTCATCACCCCAATTTATTTTTGAACATTTTCCTTATACCAGAAAGAATAAGAATAAAAAATAAAACTAAAAAAGAACATCCAAATCATCCCGCCCATCCCACCCTATTTTTCATATAGTTTTTGTCCCCGTTTTTCTACTCATCCATCCATACACTGGATAAAGCGAGTGTGAGCCACAAGGTTTTCACAATCACACTGTCACCCCTCGTAAGCTACATTGTTATACAGTCATCTTCAAGTGTCAAGTCTACTGGGTTGGAGTTTGATAGTTTCAGATATTTACTTCTAGCTGTTCCAATACATTGAAACCTAAAAAGGGTTATCTATATAGTGTGTAAGAATGTCCACTAGAGTGACCTCTCGACTCCATTTGGAATCTCTCAGCCACTGAAACTTTATTTCATTTCGCATCCCCCTTTTAGTCAAGAAGATGTTCTCCATCCCATGATGCTGGGTCTAGATTCATCCCTGGGAGTCACATCCTGCGTGGCCAGGGAGATTTCCACCCCTGGGAGTCAGGTCCCACTTAGGGGGGAGGGCAGTGAATTCACCTGCCGAGTTGGCTTACGACAGCTTGATTTTTGACCCAGTTAAGGATTGATGAGACAATCCTTTATCTTATCTTAGGACAAATGCAAAACACACTGTAAGTGCATTGAACTGTTATCGATTATTATTACCTTAAACCCCCTTTTGCCAAACAAGGCCAGCTCACTGCACATAGGCAACCAACCGCAAATGTATGCAGATTTAATGTTTAAAAGGGTCCCCTCTTTTAATTCCCATCACGATGCTAAGAGGTAAGCACCTGGTTTATGCCCGTTTTGCAGGGAGGAAAACAGGTTCCACAAGGTTCCTCTACTAAGTGGTAAAGTCAGGATTTGAACCCAGTCCCAGGGGCTCGGCAGCCTCCACCCCGCACAGCCCTCCACAGGTGCCCGGAGAGCCCGGGCAGAGCTGACTCGATCGTGCCCAGGCTTGTGTTGGATGGTGTCACTCACCTCCCCTCCAGGCCCCGCCTGATGTGAGCCCTGCGGTCTCCTCCAAGCACATCGTTCGCCTTCTCTGGCCTTCACACCCCAGGCCGTAGCTCGATGGTTCTCAGCTGGGGGCAATTTGGGCTGCCAAGGGACATTGCACGATGTCTGGAAATATTTTTGATGGTCACACCTGGGGGGTGGGGGTAATACAGGTCAGGTGGGTAGCGGCCAGGGGTGACATTAAATGTTAAATATCCTACAGTGCACAAGAAAGACCCCCACCCCCACCCCCCAATGAAGATTTATCCAGCCCCAAAGGTCAATAAAGCTGCAGTTGAGAAACCCAGTGCAGGCCACACTGAACAATTTTTTGGCTCCTTGACATCAACACACTCTCCCTCATGTCTGGGCCTCTGAATACTCTGTTCCTCCTGCTTGCCACACCCTTCCCCGCCTTTGTTAACTCCGCCTCATCATGGGTCTCAGTTCAAATGTCCCCTCCTCCCGGAAGCCCTCCTTGACCCCTAGGCCGGGTGCACATAGTAGGTCCCGTTTGCTAATGCTGCCAGAATGCAAAACACCAGAGACAGATTGGCTTTTATAAAAGGGGGTTTATTTGGTTACACAGTTATAGTCTTAAGGCCATAAAGTGTCCAAGGTAACACATCAGCAATTGGGTACCTTCACTGGAGGATGGCCAATGGTGTCTGGAAAATCTCTGTTAGCTGGGAAGGCACGTGGCTGGTGTCTGCTCCAAAGTTCTGGTTTCAAAATGGCTTTCTCCCAGGATGTTCCTCTCTAGGAGCAGTTCCTCAAAAATGTCACTCTTAGTTACTCTTAGGGTGTTTGTACTCTCTTAGCTTCTCCGGAGCAAGAGTCTGCTTTCAAAGGCCATCTCCAAAATGTCTCTCATCTGCAGCTCCTGTGCTTTCTTCAAAGTGTCCCTCTTGGCTGTAGCTCCTCTTCAAAATGTCACTCACAGCTGCACTGAGTTCCTTCTGTTTGTCAGCTCATTTATATGGCTCCACTGATCAAGGCCAACCCAATGGGAGGGCCAACACTCCATGGAAATTATCTAATTAGAGTCATCACCCACAGCTGGGTAGGGCGCAGCTCCACAGAAACACTCAAAGAATTACAATCTACTCAACACGGATAATGTCTGCCCACACAAGATTACATCAAAGATAATGGCGTTTGGGGGACACAATATATTCATACTGGCACAGTCCCCAAGACATATTGAGTGACTGAAGCAACTCGGTTCTTGACAGTCTCCCCAACCCAACAGACTAACAGGTTCCAAACCCATTGTTCCTCAAACCCCTTTTATGACAAAAACTGTATTTCATAAAACTTCTTTCACCATCGTGGAATGAAATGCATAGGTAATACATCCTACCAACCTACATCACTTTAAAAATTCAATATAATGACCTCACCCTAACATAAACAAGAAAGTAATTTATAATGAAACAATGAGGATGTCAAAAGTGTTTTGGTACATAGCAGCATTATTCCCGATAGCAAAAAAGTGGAAGCAACCCAAGTGTCCATCAACATATGAACGGATCAACCAAATGCAGTCTGTCCATACAGTGGAATACTATTCAGCCATTAAAAAGGAGTGGAGTTCTACTTCATGCTACCACGTGACAAACCTTGAAGACATCATGTGGTGTGAACTAAGCCAGACACAAAAGGACAAATATTGTGTGGTTCCACTTACATGGAATATCAAAGTCACAGAAACAGGAAGTAGATTAGAGGTTACCAGGGGCCAGGAGAGGGGGGAAATGGGGAGTTAACTGCTTAATAGTAACATAGTTTCTGTTTGGGGTGATGAAAAAGTTTCATTACTGGTGGTGATGGTAGCACAGCATTGAATTGTACACTCAAAACAGTTAAAATGGCAAATTATGTTATACAGAGGTACATACATATATATATATGTGTGTGTGTTGTATATATACCACCATAATTTTTAAAAATGTGTTAGTATCCCTACTCTAGAAAACATAAAGAAGTAGCCAAATGCTTTTACCTTATAATGGATTTGTTTGGTTGTAAGAAAATCCAAATAATCATCTATGTAATTATTGTCCACATCCTTTTGTTATTTTGGACATTTTAAAAACAGGCCAGGTGAGTGTGTTGGCACATATGTGTGTGGATTTCCCAGAATGCAGCAGCTGGGACAGCAGGCTGCTGTGGTGAGACAACCTGATGTGACTTTGATCCCAGAGGTGGCATGACAGTGGTGACAGACTGATCAGAAATAGTGCATAACCCTTGGGTGGTTTCTAAACAAAATTCAGTATAATTTTCCCTTGAAAGAAGTAGTTGCTTCTCTGGAAATTTTAGGACATATTAAAACCTTGCAAAAAATACCCTGTGTTTACCTTTGACAGAATGGCTAAAATGAAACAGACTGACAATATAAAGTGTGGTGAGGACATGGAACAGCTGGGAATCTCCTCCGCTGCTGGAGGGAGAGTAGAATGCTGCAAGCACTATGGAAAACTGTTTGGCAGTTTCTACTACAGCTCAACAGATCTGTACCCTATGAGCCAGCAATTCTGCTTGGAGGTATTTGACCAGCCAAAATGTGTGTGCATGTGCTCCCAAGAGACATGCACAAAAATGGTCAGAGCTGCTTTAACAGAATAGCCCCAAACTGGAAATGACCAAAAATGCCCAGCAGGAGGAGATAATTACATTGTGGTGCTCTGCGCAGTGGAATACTATGCAGCAGTGAAAACAGACAGCCTGTACCTGTGAGGATAAAAGTCATAAACGTGCTGAGTGACAGAGCCAGACAGACACAAAAGAGAGCAGATGGTTTGGTTCCATTTGTATGAAGTTCTAGAATGGGCAAAACTAATCTCGGCTGTGAGAATTCAGGAACATGAATATCCTGGGGGGTAGTGACTAGAAGGGGACACGTGGGGGACTTCAGGGAGAGGGGCTTGTAATGGTCTGTCTTCACCTGTGTACCACTTACATGGAGCTTCACAATTCAGATGTGTGCACTGCACAAAAATATGTAAAGTTTAAACAGTGTTGTGAGGGGTTTTAAAAATACATTTTAAAAGTCCAGAACAGAATTGGTAAAAGTATTTTGTGTTTCTATGTGAAATGGAGTTAAGGTCTAGCCTTAGCACCTAATTCTTATCAGGTTTTTCACCCACGGGACAGTAAGGCAGGCGGGAGACATTTTCCACTTGCCCCCAGAGGGCGGCACTGATGCGAGACACACATTCATTCAACAAACAGTCCTTGAACAAAGAACACTACTTTGTGCCAGGCTGCGGCCTAGTTTACCGGTCGATAAAATGGAGGTTAGAAAGGATGACCGTGCTTGAGGCAAGTCTCCGCCACCAGGGAGCTCACTCAGGAGGAGACAGACAAATAACAGCTAAACAAATGAGTATGCATTATGAGCACTGAGGAGCAAAGAAAGCAGGGTGAGGGGACAGAGATTGTCTGGGAAGGCCTCTCTGAGGAGGTGACATTTCAGCAGAGACAAGAGTGAAAGGTGGAGACAGGCCAGGTGAATATATGGGAGTGGGAGAGAGTCCCAGGTGGAGGGAACTCCAGATGCCAAGGCTCTGAGGACACTAGCTTGACCAGGGGACACTCATGGAGGTGGAGAGGACAGAGGCAGTACCTCAGGGATGGAGACTGAGGCGGGTCCAGCCAGGTCTGCAGGTAGAAGGCAAAGGGAGCTAAATTCTCCTGGGAGCAGGGCGGGTACAGAGATGAGCTTCTGTGAGCCTGGGGGAACGCAGGGAGGCAATCCATGGGTCCTGCCTGGAGAAGGCAGTGCAAGACTCCCAGCTCACAGAGCTCCCTGGAGTGAATGAATGAATGGCTTTTTGTATTATTTTATCATGATCATTTTTAAGGTCCCTTCTAGCTTGTTTATAGCTGAATCCTAGCCCTTCAAGACCGGTTGTACTAGGGCTCTTTTCTGTTAATATGCATTATCCCATCAACTCATCCCAACAGCCCCAGGCCAATTGTCCTCTTCTAATTGCCATTTTACAAAGCCCAGAGGCATTAAATGAGCTGCCCGAGGTTATACTTCGAGCTTGAAATTGACTCTGACTCCCAGAGCCCACTCTTCTGCCTCTATAATAAATGATTATAGTTATTAATAGTCCTGTGCCCTGGTGAGGTACTTAACCTTTCTGGGCCTCAGTTTCCCCAGCTGTAAAATGGGGCTAATGACAGCATGTTGTGAGGATTAAACAAGATGATGGAATCACAGTGCTGCCAACAGTGTCAGACCTTGCCTCTGTTGGTTGGCTGTTAATGCTATGAGCCATCTGTCTTAGTCTCCTAGGGCTGCCGTAAAAAGGTACTACCCAACTGGGTCGCTTAAAACAACAGAAATTTACTGTCCCGCATGCCACCGTCCAAAATCAAGGCATCAGCAGGTACCATGCTTGCTCTGAAGTCTATAGGGTTCTGGTGGTGACTTGCCAACCAGCCATCAGGTTCCATGGCTGTGGCATAACTCGGTCTCTGCCTCTGTCACATGGCTGTCCCCTCTGCCTGCCTGTGTCCATATGACCTCTTCTTCTAAGGACCCTACTCATATTGGATTGAGGCCCCTATCACTCAGTTTGGTCTCATTGGAACTAATTACATCTTCGAAGATTCTGCTTCCAAATAGCATCGCAGTCTCAGGACCTGGAGTTAGGACTTGAACATTTCTTTCTTTATTTATTTTTATTTTTATTTGGGGGGGGCGCCATTCAATCCGTAGCACCACCTAATTCACAAAAAAAGTAGCTGCTGGGCAAACCACCTCTACTCTACTTTCCAAACAGATCAACCAAAATAAACCCAGAATCGGACATCAACCAGCCCTTCAACCTCCAGCCTCCCAGGAGGATCAGAAGGATCAAAGGACGTCAGGCGTATAAGGCTATAGGGTTGAGTGGGTCCAGAGGCCGGCACGCAGTAGGCTCACAGAAAAGGAGAGCTGCTATTATTATTAATTTGATGGTGATGGTGATGATTTGTCTCTTGCGTTCTCCGTACACCCAGCTGCCCAGGCCAAAACGTGGAGCCTCCTCAACTCTCCCCTTTCCTCAAATCCACACCCAATACCTCGGCTTATACCATGGCCTCCATCTACAAAATAAATCCCCCCAAAATCTCTTTCGCTGCCACCAGCCCCTTCCGCCTGGGCCAACGCAATCTGCCTCCACGCTGCCCTCGCAACTGCACAGCCTGTTCCCCACACGGCCGCCAGAGGGCGCCAGTTGGAAATGCGACAGTTCCCGCCCCTCCTCTGCACAGGACCACCCGTGGCTCCCACCGCACTCAGAATAAAAACTAAAGTCTTCACCACGGCCCCCGACGCTCCGCATGCTCTGCCCGGGTCTCTAACCTCCCCTCCCACCCCTCTCCCCTGGCCCACGCTGCACGAGAACTCCTCCCCCTCCTGGACCCGCCCACTCCAGCCTCAGGGCTTTTGCACCTGCTCTTCCCGCTGCCAGGAGCGCCCTTTGCACCCTCGTCTCCTCCGGGTTTTTATTCAAATGTCACTTTCTCAGGGAGACCCTCCCTGGCCAACTTTGACATCCCGGATCCCCTCTTCCCTGCTTGGTGTTTCTTCTCAGAGACATCCTTTGTGCTGTTACTTGTATCTGTTCTTCATTGCCTCCCTCTCCAGAGCGGCAGCCCTGCGAGGGCAGGCGTTTCCGTCTGCGGTGTCCCGGGGCCCAGAACAATGCCTGGCACAGAGGAGGCCTTCGGCAAACCGTTATGGAATCAGTGAATGGGCCAAGTTGGAAACAATCTGAGGGCCGATCAGCAGGTGGATAAGTGAACAAAAGGCGGTCTGTCCAGACAATGGAATGCCCATCAGCCATGAAAAGGAGGGAGGCCACGATGCGCGTGAGCCTTGAGCTAAAGGAAAAGAAGCAGGTCACAGAAGACCACCTATTTGATGATTCCATTTATATGAAATGTCCAGAATAGAAAAATCTATAGAGACATGAGATAGATTAATGGCTACCAGGACCTGTGGGGGAAATGGGGGTAGGGGTGATGGTTGAAGAGAATGGGTTGTTTTTATTTTCTTTTTAAGGTAATAAAAATATTCTAAAATTGACTTGTGATGGTTGTACATATTATGTGAATATACTAAAAGTCATTGAAATGTACACATTAAATAGGTGAATTGTGGGGTATGTAATTTATGTCTCAATACAGCGCTTTTATTATTTTTTTCATGACCATAGAACATCTTGGTTCTAGCAGCCCCCCCTCTTCCCCCCACGGAAGCCCCCAGAGGCTTCCTTCCCCAGCTGTTTGGCCTTAGGCAGCCGACTTCAGTTCTAGGAACCTCCGTTTCCCAGTTGTAAAATGGGGCTTAAAAAATAGTCTCTATCTCCTGGGGCGGTTGTGAAGACTAAATGGGCTCGTGGCGCAGCTGGCGGCACCGCCAGGCGCGAAGGTGGGCTTTTTGCGCCCAGCCTGCACTCCCGCTTTTCGTCGCTCGGGGGCAGCAGGCGCCCGGCGGATTCGCCCGCGCAGCGCGCGCGGGGAGAGCGGCGGGGGCAACTCCAGCAGAGGAAGCTGATGAAATCCAAGCCAACTTGGAGTGAGCTCATCCCGCTCGGGCGCCTCCGGAAGCCGCGGGGCCGCCCGGCCTCCGCCTGGCCCGGGCGATAAAGCTCCGGTGCTGAACCGGGGCGGGAAGTCCTTCCTGACGTCTGCCCTGCGTGTGGCCTGCTGCCAGAAGCGTGGGCTTGCGGGGAGGGGCAAGGACAAAGTAGCAAATGGTCCCCCCTGGCTGTTTCCGCAGAATGAAAAGTGAATTCTGAGCATGGTTATCAGAGTGATAGGATGGGGGAAGAAGGAGGGAGAGACAGAGAAGAGGTGGGTGAGACAAAGGGAAAGAGAAACAAAGATGGGGAGACTGAGGCAGAGGACGGGAAGACAGAGCCTGGGAAAGACAGTCCAGGAAGGAGACGAAGAGACAGAGATGGAGGGAGACAGAGACAAGGAGAGACAGAGATCAGAAAGACAAGAGACAGGGAGAGATAAGGAGAGACAAACTTGAGGGAGAGACCGAGAGAAAGAGCAAGAGAGTGGCCGGGAAGGGGGACGCGGAGGCAGCGGCAGAGGTGAGGGACATGGAGGCAGGGTAGGGAGGCAGATCACGGCCGAGGAGACACTGGGGAGAGGGAGTGACCGGGAGGGGCGCTCGGGGTCGGGTCGCCTGCGGGGATGGGGTACGGGAGGCGGGGCCCTCCCAACCCCCCAACCCCGCGGCGGCGGCGGCGGCGCGGGCCGAGTCCCCGAGTTACCAAGTTACCGCAGGATTCGGGAGCTTCTCACTGGTGAGGCCCCAGCCAATCAGAGGGCAGCGCCGCTGTTCTCCGGCAGGAGGCCTGGAGACTCGCGCACCTTCCCCCGACACCCAGCGAAGCACGCTGACACACAATCACAGTAACACACACACACACACGCTGTCCCAGCAACATACTGCATCGCCCCCCACACACAGCACACACATGCAATCGCAGTGACATACACACATACCGGAGACACACAGCATTGACCAGAAACACAGGCCCATGGACATTACCCAGCCACGTTTTCCATCACCTTGACACACACAGTTCCCAAACACACATACAATCACAGTGACACACACAGACACACAAACACACGACCCAGGAACTCAAGCATTGCCTAGAAACAAACATGAGCACAGTGACAAACAGTTTCATGACACACAACATCACACCGATACACACACAATCACAATGACACACATGCCAACACACAACACAAAGTACTCTCAGTGACACACTGAGTGGACACATACTCACAATGACACACACAGTCACGTGACATACTGTCACACTGACATACAGCATTACACAGATTACATACTTTCAATAACACAACCCCATAGACATACAGCATTGCAGATACAATCACGGTATTACAAACAATCCCTTTATACACACAATTATGGTACACATACATACTTCTTCCTCCTAACACACAGCAGAACATTGACACCCACCTATCACAGTGGCATACAGCCAGTCCTACCACACACAACTCCACTGATTCACACAATCCCATGGACACACAACATTGTGCACACACACACAATCATGGTATTAACACTTGATCCCCCTGACGCACATCATAGCACTGACACACACAATGACACTGACAAACTGACAAGACATTGCACAGACACAATCATTGTGACCTGAGCACAGCATTGTCACACAACATTGCACTGATACACACAACGCACTAACACAACACAACAGTGACAACATATTCACAAAATGTTCCCCACCAACACACAGCATCACTCTGACACACACCAGCATGCTTTTTTGTGCAGCATCCTGACACAAATAACACATTGATACACCATCACACAGCACACCAGACACAAACAAAACACATTGACACACTAACACACTGACACACAACCACATTGTCATGACAGTCCCATGACAGGTGTAGCACAGTGACAAATATAGCATGCTGACCCACACACAACCACACTGACACAATCAACTGACACACAACAGCACACGTACTGACACAACCACCACTTTGATTGGCCAAACCCCTGACACACAGCACACTGATCCCAGACCTAGAGAGAACTCCAGGAAACACACACACAGTAATCCAAAAACAGAACCATCATCAGCACCCCCATCCCTGCCCTTGGCCCAGAAAGATGTGAGCTATGTGGGACACTGGGGGGAGGGATGCTGGGTGGGCGTGTGTGTGTGTATGTGTGTGTGTGTGTGTGTGTGCACGCGTGCGCTCGCGCGCGCGCTAGCCTCCCCCTCTGGGCTCCTTCCCCGGGGGCGTGGCCATGCAGCAGCCACTGTTACTGGGTAAACTTCCCCCCCCCCACCCGCGCGGCCATTAGTCACTCCCCCCCCACTCCAGGATGATCTCATTGCCTCATTCTGGAGGCTGAGTAATCCTCGGCTCCGCACCCCCCCTTCCCCCAGGTACCAGGCTAGGATGCACCTGGACCCGCACATTCTGGAACTGGGGGCTTTCTGCTGCCTTGAGTCCCACTGGGGTGGGCACCGAGGCACCTGGGCCTCTCGGGAGCCACCTGGGGGCTTGTATCAGGCAAGCCAACTAAAGGCCCTGGGAGACTGGGTCTTCCAGACCTAGGGCACTGGGCACCTTGGGGTCCCAGGGCTGGGAGGGGTCCCCAGCCCCACTATGAGGGGCTGGGTCACCTGTCCAGGTGTCTGGGGTGGGGGGAGTCTGAAAGACTGGGAGTTTGTACGTTGGGATTTCCTTGTCATTATGAGGCCTGGGACCCTGTGTGTGGGGGGGGGTCGGATGCCAGGTCCCTGGAGACCAACCAGCTGGCCCCTGGAGGAAAGGGCTCAGAGGCAAGGAAGCTGGGTTTGGAGGAATTGAAAGCTTGAGTATCTGATGACCGTTGGGGGTGGGAGGTGGGGGTCTCCCTGTATCAATATAGTGAGAAGCTGCCTGGTGGCTCTGGGGCATCTTAGGGGCTGGGAGCCCCAAGTCCCTGTTTCCTGTGGGGGGATGCTCAGTCTCAATTTTTTTTTACAGGATCAGGCATGCCCGAGTCTTCTTGAGGGGTGGGGGTAGTAACTTCAGCCCCGGTTTCCCGAGGCCGGGATGCCAGCATGCCCTGGGAGGAGGGGTCTCATGTGCTTGTTTACAAACGGGCCAGGGATACCTGGGTCCTTTTCTGTAGGAGTTGGAGGGCCCCCACCTCTACTTTTATGGGACCAGGACCAGGTCTTCTTCTAGGGGATCCTCAGCCCCTCTGTTCAGGAACCACAATGCCCGAATCCTGTCTAGCAGGAAGGGACAATCAGCCCCTGTCTTCTTGGGATCAGGAGTCTCTGTTTTCAAGGCGCCAAGACTCCCGCGTACCTCCCTGGGAGGAGGACCCGGAGGCCCGGCCCCCTGTTTCCAGCCCATCCCAAGACCCCATCCTCGCCGGGGGTGAAGGGGGTGGAGTGGGGCAGGAAACCTCCCGCGGACGGTGCCCATCCCGGACCTCACCCCGGCAGATCCCCCGGGGGCCCGGCTCCCTGCTCCCCGCCCCGCGCGGAGGGCTCCCCCAGACCCGGGCGGGCTGGCGGGCAGGCGCGGCGGCGACCAATGAGCGCTCTCGCCGTCTCCGGGAGCCGGGCCGGCTCTGCCCGCCTGGCATTGGGCACGCGGTGGGCAGCGGCGGGCGGGGCCTGGGGGGGGGTCCTCGCGCCTGGTTGGGCCAGGCTTGTTGCTGGGTAACGGGGCGGCGAGTTTCCCCTGGCAACGGCGGCGGGTACCGCTCACTGGCTGGCCGCGGAGGAGGGGGGGCGCGGGCGCAGGCAGGCCCCGCAGACCCCAGCAACAGCGCGCGGCCCCCGCCCCGCCGGGGAGCGGTAACCTTCCCCTGCGCGCCGGCCGCTCGGACCCTGCGGACGCCGGCGCCGGGACAGCGGCCCCCACCCTGCCCCCCGACCCGGCTGCGGTCCAGCCTCCGGGCCTGGAGAGCCGGCCGCGCGGGGGGGACGGGGACTCAGGAGGGCCCCCCTCCCCACCGCGGAAGGCCAGGACTCAGGCCCTGCAGTGTAAAGTTAAGTCCTTCCCAACTCCTGCTCCCCGTTCTGCGAAATCTCCCTTTCCAGAAGCGCATCGGAATATTGGGGAAGGTTGTGGGTCTGCGATGAACTCGGTCGGAAGGTTATTTGCTTTAACCCACACTTCACATGGGGCCTACCACGTGCAAATCTTAAATATTCACAACAGCCCTAGGTGGTGGGTGATCTCGTTTTTACAGATGAGGAAAATGAGGCAGAGAGGCGGGAAGCTACTTACTCAAGGCCATCATGTGAACCCACGTAGCCTGGCTCCAGAGTCTTGAGTCCTTTCTGGCTCCACTGTGCAAAACACATTTCTGGCTGGCCCGCGGGCCATGGGTTTGAGATCCCGCCCCAATCTGGGGGTCTAAGCTTGAGGTTTATATTTGGATTCTCAGGGAGTCAGTTATCCCCACACTGATAGTAATAATGATGGGTAATGTGTATTAAACACCCATATGCACCAGTGCTTTATTTTTATTGGTCTCCTGACTCTGCACAATCCTGTGTAGACTGTTGCTGTCCCCAACCCACACGAGGAAATTGAGGCACAGAGAGGTGTGGCTGCTTGCCCAGGATCACACAGCCATTAGGCTCTCACAGAGGGTAATTGTGAGCCCCAGGGGATACTTGAGAACATCTGGAGACATTTTTTATTTTTACAGAGGGAGGGAAGTGCTACTGGCATCTGGTGAGTAGAGGTCAGGGGTGCTGCTAAGCCTTCCACAATGCACACGACAAATAATCACCCAGCCCAAAATGTCATCAGCCCAAAAAGCTGAAGTTGAGAAACCTAATCTAAGCCAAGCCTGAACGATCTTCCTCCCAACACTGCTACCCCTGACCCTTCTCTCTTTCTCTCCATCCGGTCTCTGTTGCAGTCTCTTTCAGACTCCCTCCACCTCTGAACTGAGTCACCCTGTCTCTTCCTGTGTCTCAGTTTATCTCTGACTCTCAGAACCCCTCCCTGCCCCCTACTCCAGGGAGCAGAGACCAGAGGCAAGGTTGGGGGGATTCCCAGAATGTTCATCCAAGAACTTGCAGGAGGGAGTCCCTTGGTTCCTCAAAAGACCTCAAAAGGAGTGGGAGTGGAGAATGAAATCTGGAAGATCTGGGTGGAGCCGTCTTCCTCCCTGTGACCCCGGGATGACTTGGGGGGTGGTGGTTCTAAAAGGCAGCTCTTGGGCCAGGCACAAACTTTTTTTTCTTTGCCCACGCAGTTTTTAATTTGGAATTTATATGCCTATAGAAGGCGCACACACTCTCCAGTTAGCTACAGTCCCCACCATTCCTTGTTGTCTGACACTGGGCTCATTTCCTTCTCTTATTTAATGATGGCACTTGAGTTCTGGAAGCCGGAATTGGGCACAGAGTCTGGCCTAGGTGGTGGGGAGGAAGGATCTTGACAAGAGACGATGCCTATGGCCTGATAAACTCTCGGTCTTCTCCCTCTTTCTGCCACCCCCAACCACCAAGCTGGATTCCCACCCACTTTCATGTTCATCTTCTTCCCAGACCATTCCAGCACATTTCACCTTCCACTGTCCCACTCAGTATTGGTGAGTGAGGGGTGCGGGCTGGACCGTGAGCTGGTCCAGGGCTGGGACTGGCCCCCTCCTTGCTTCATCACTGGCCAGGCACAGAGCAAATCCTGGCAATAATTTACAAGACTAGTGATAAGAGTTAACATTTATTAGGCATTTACTATGTGTCAGACACTGCACTAAATGACGTCCATACATGCATGATCTCATTTCATAAATGTCTTAAACAGCATTTCTCAAACACTTTTGAATGCCATCCAGGATCATAAATACACGTTCTTTGTGACCTAGTATGCACTCACAATGTATCAACAAAACTTTCACAAAACAATCACTACCCTCGATTTCATGATTTTTAAAAATCATATTCTATTTTTCTTTCCTTGTAAAAACTCTTCAAATGCCAGTAAAGTTGCAGGCAGGAGAAGGGGTTGATGACAAAGGGGCATATGGGGAGTTTTTGCTGTGATGGAAATGTTCTGTATCTCGATTGTGGTCGGTTACAATTGTGTATGTGTGTCAAAACTCATCGAACTGCACACCTAAAACACATACATTTTATTGTGTATAAATATATCTCAATACACTTGAATGAGAAATAATAAGATCCACCAAAGCGATTTCCCAATCCATGAACTGCTCACGCCCCACAGTTTGAAAAACACTGGTAGGAAGGAAGGGAGGAGGGGCAGAGAGGGGGAGGAAGAAAGGAAGGAAGGAGGGACAGAGGGGAGGGAGGCCGAATCAGTTGCTAACATTTAGAAATAGGGAGATTTCACAGTGAGATCGGGATTTCCCGCTGCTTTTGGGAAATCCAAGGATCTTGCCCGCGAGGGCGCTGAGTTTGAGCACCTGGACGGGCCGCCTTCTCTGAGGCCTGGCGTCCTTTCTCAGCCAGCCCAGCTGGGCACCCAGGGGTGACTCGCCCTCTGGTGACATGGTTTGGTTTGGGGGAAGACACTGAGGGAATGGAACGTGAAAAGGAAACAGACTTAGGGTCCCGGATGGAGGGAAAGACACGGGGTCACGAGTCGAGCAGGTGAAGGGGTGATGCAGAGAAAGGAAACAAAACCACAAGATGGGCTGAGATTCAGGCTGGCGCTGCCCGGGCATGTTCGAGCCAGGCGCCCAGGGCTTCCTCCTCTCGGTGGGTTCCCGGTCAGACTGGTGAGGAGCGTGGCCCGGCGCACAGGCTGCAGGGTGTATCCCGTCCGTGGGTCGGTTGAGCAGAACCTGTCACGCGTGTGGCTTTGTGACTGTGTGTTGGGGTCAGTTACCAGGGCAGATTTGATCTATGTCTACTAGGAGTCCGTTGGCGACCATTTCAGTGTGTCAGCTGAGACTGCGCTGGGGGCGTGGGAGTGTCCTTAGGATGAGGCTGTGTGTCCAGGTGTCCCTGGGACAGGGGTGTGTGTGTGTGTGTGTGTGTGTGTGTGTGTCTGTGTGTGTCTGTGTGTGTGTGTGTGTGTGTGTGTGTGTGTCAGCCACGCCTCTCCGGGAGTTTGCATTTCCTGATAGGCGCCCAACCTGCAGCTGTGTGGGCCCATCACAGTGTGTGTGTGTGTGTGTGTGTGTGTTGTGGGTGCCTGCCAGCGGGAAG
The DNA here is from genome assembly GCA_004027775.1 of Bradypus variegatus. Classification (NCBI taxonomy): domain Eukaryota; kingdom Metazoa; phylum Chordata; class Mammalia; order Pilosa; family Bradypodidae; genus Bradypus; species Bradypus variegatus. The sequence continues at coordinate 54,216 of PVKY010000150.1, forward strand.
GTGTGTGAACACGGCCAGTTTGTGGGTCCGGGTTCCCTGTGACAGGGTGTGCTCATCATTGTGTCCCGGTGACTGTGAAAGAGTCGGCCCGTGTACTTGTGGCCGTGTGCCTGCGTGTCTGCATACCCCCTGACTGACGCTGGGTGCGCATTTGTGCGGCTGTGAGTCTGTGTGTCCCCGTGACCCCGTCAGCATGTGACTTTGTGTACCCTGGAGCGCCAGGCGGTCGGCCTGGGTAGACGTCTCTGCGCGCCCGTGTGTCTGTGGGTCCCGGTCAGTGAGTCAGCGTGTCAGCGCGGGAGTCCGGCCGTCCCGGTGTCTGGGCGTCCTCCGCACACCGGCTCCGCCCCGCCCCCGGCTGAAGGGAAACCCCCGCACGGAGGTGGGGAGGGGGGCGCGGCGCGCGCCTGCAAGTCCCGACTTGTCCGCGACGGGCGGGCGGCAGGCGGGGCCGTGACGTCACGCGGGGCGGGGCGTGGGACCCGCCGGGCGGGGGCGGGGCGGGGGCGGGGCGGCCGCCGAGCGGGCCCGGGAGCCGGCGGGCGGCCTGAGACGCGGCGCGAGCCACATGCGAGCGGGTCCCCGGCGGCGGCGGCAGGAGCAGCGGCTGCGGCCACGACGCGGACACGCCTGCGGCCCGAGCACCAGCAACAGCCCCAACAGCAGCAGCCACTGCAGTTAGAGCAGCAGCAGCGGCCGCAGCAGTTGCTTCAGCAGCAGTCGCCGCAGCCAGCGGCGCTCGGCGGGCGCGCCCTCCTGAAGGAAGCCGCCCGCCTCGCATCACTGTCCCCCTCCGGCGTGTTCATGCCCCCGGGGTGAGTGCGCGCACCCCGAATCCCCGCTAGCGGCGATCGGCCAAACCGGGCGGGCTCCCTGGAGGAGGTGGCGGTAGTGCACGCTGCATTCCCACCTCGTGCCTCCGCTGTCTCCCATCCCCACCCCCGCAACGGAGGACCTGGGTCCTGGGGTCGCTGGGCCGGAGACACCGAGGCGGCCGAGCGCTCAGTCGGGGCGCGCAGGTGCCTCGGCGGTCTGGCGGGTTTGTTTACAAACAATGGGGTGCGGGCTCGGCAGCGCCCCCTGGCGGCCAGTGAGGCCCCGGGGGAAGAGAAGCGATCCTGGCTGCCCCGGCCCCCGCAGTCCCGGAGGGGCGGGGGTGGGGGTGGGGGGCATCAGGGAGGGGCGGCCACACCCGGGGCGCGCGCCCGCTGGGGGCGGTGGCAGGGGGCGTCTCGCGGGCCGCCGAGTCTGCGGCTCCTGCGGGCGGGGGCTGCGCCCCAGCAACAGCCCGCGATTGGCCCCGCGCTTGCCAGGCGGGCGGGGCGGGCGCACGTGGCGGCGGCGGGGTTGGGGGTGGCTGTGACAGCGGAAGGGGGGAGCGTCTGGGACCGCCGTGGGAGAGCGCGTGTGCGGGGTTGTGGATCTGCAGGTGTCTCGCCTGGGTGTGTGCGTGCGTCTGGCTCCGAGTTTGTGCAGCGATCCGCAGGGAGTGGTTGTGTCAGGCCAGGGGAATGCTGGGGCGCTTGGCCCGTCCAAGTGTGCGTGTGAGTCCCCGCGTGGGTTTAGTGTGGGGTTCTGTCTGTGTCTGCCGCGCCTGCGGGGTGGGTGCCCTGTTTATGTGTGGTTGTACCTGTGGGTGTGCTCTCTGTGTGTCTTGTCTGTTTGGGCTGCTTGTGGTGAGGCTGTCGCTCTGTGTTGCCCGCACAGGCTGTGTTTTTGTGAGTTTGTACATGTGTGTACTCTTGCGTGTGTTGCTTGACTGAGCTGTGTTTGTGTGTTTATGTGTGTGTGTCTCTCGCCTGGGTGTGCTGTCTCTGTGTGCCTCTCCTGGGCATGTGTCTCAGCTGGCGTCTGGGATGGGTGGCTGCTTTCTGGTCAGGTGTCTGTGTGAGTCCGGTGTGTATATGTGTGTGCTGGGGGTCTGTTCTTTGCTGGTGTGTCGGGCATGTGCGTCTGAGAATTGGGGACTGAGGCTCTGTGCGGTCTGGGCAGTCAGCGGGCATCGCTGCCTGCCTCCTTTATCGGCTGTGTCCGAGCCGTGTGTGCACGCATGCATGTGTTGGGTCTGAGGGGCTTATCTGTGATCGGCTGGCTCATGTGTGTCATGTGGGCTGCGTGTGTGTAGTGTTTATGTCAGTCACGTGATACCAGTGTTTTCTGACTGTTTTAGGTGTGTGTGCTGCTGGAGCTGTGTGGGATTAGTTTGCTGTGTTTTGTTTCAGTGTATGTGGTGTGTGCATGTGTGTGCACGTGTGCATCTCGGGACTGACAGTTGGTGATAGTGTCTGTCTTGAGATGGTGGAGGAGGGGGTGGGTCAATGCCTGCAGTTCTGATGGGGTGAGTGTGTATTGTTGCCCACATGTGTGGAGACACATCTGGGGCTGATGACACACGTGTCTGTGTGTGCCTGATTTACCTGTGTCCTAGGATCTGAGAGTTGGTGATGTGTGGGTGTGTTGGTTGTGTTGGTCCACGTGTGCCTGTGGATGTCTGTTTTGTGTTGATGGGTAAGCCCTGGAGTGTGTCTGACTTATTTCTTGGGTGTGTATTGGGGGCAAACGTGTGTTTGAGAATCGTGGCAGTGCCTGTTTGTGGGTGTTTCAGTCTGTGCAGTGATGGCTGCATTGTGTGTGTGTGTGTGTGTGTGTGTGTGTCCCTGGGGCATATCAATAGGTCAGTGTGTGACATTTGGCAGTTTGTTTAGGCATGCGTGTGTGGATGGGCGGATGGGTTGTACCAGCCAGGGTGCATGGTGTATATGGCTCTTGTTTTGGTCTGTGTGTGTGTCTCTCTCCACCTTTTGGTCAGTGTGTTGTGTGTCCTTCTGTGTACTGAGTGGCAATGTCCGAGACTGGGGCTTCTTAGTTAGTGTCTGGGTGCAAATGGGAGATGGAGTGGGTGAATCCTTGTGTGTGTGCTGTGTGCCTTTCACACACACAGCACACACACACACCATACACACAGTTGACAGTCCCCTCCATCTGGGTCCTGTGTGAGTCCCTGTGGTGTGGGCCTGTCACTGGGTAGGGGAGTTTGCCCCCAGCAGCCTGTGTACCCTGTGTGAACCCCAGGCTGGGTGAGTTGGGGCTGTGGGGCTGTCACAAGCCCAATCCACACATGCTCCTGACACAGCCCTCCATCGGGGTACTGGGTGTCCCTCCAGGTGTGCCCATAGCCCTGTGCAGGGGGTTTGTCCCGCCAGCCCATGGCTGTCAACTCCTTGTTGGAAGTGTGTGTTGTGGGCAGACATACCACCTCACACACGCAACAGATCCCTCCAGGGGGGTCTTGCCGGAGTCCTGCGTTGTTGGGGGGGCGACTCCCTTTGCCTGCCTGTCCCCTTGTGTGTTTATCCCCGTGTGCCCAGACGTGGGTCCCCCGTGTGACTCGCGATTGCTGTGTGTATGGTGGGGCCCGGCGCCCCCGCACTTTCCCGCTGACCTGCCCCTCCCCCTGCCCCGCAGGCCCCCGGGAGCGCCATGGCCCGCGCACGCCAAGAGGGCAGCTCCCCGGAGCCCGTAGAGGGCCTGGCCCGCGACGGCCCGCGCCCCTTCCCGCTCGGCCGCCTGGTGCCCTCGGCCGTGTCCTGCGGCCTCTGCGAGCCGGGCCTGCCCGCCGCTCCCGCCGCCCCCGCCCTGCTGCCCGCCGCCTACCTCTGCGCCCCCGCCGCCCCGCCCGCCGTCACCGCCGCCCTGGGGGGCTCCCGCTGGCCTGGGGGTCCCCGCAGCCGGCCCCGAGGCCCGCGCCCCGACGGTGAGTGCCCGCCCCACGCCCGCATTGATGAGAGCCAGGAGGAGAGTGGGCTGGGTGACACCGAGGAACAGGAGAAGTGGGAGCGAAGTGGGGTGGGGGGGTGGGGGCGGCGGGCCGAGCCCGGGCCCCGGGGAGGGTGTGGCCAGTGCGGTCTTTTGTGTTGCAAGAAGCAGGAAGATGGAGTGGGAGGCTGGGGGTGGGGGTGAGGCCGAGTGGGAAGTCCCTCCTGGAATCTGACTGCAGTGCCCGCGTTGACTGCCCAGGGCCCCTTCCGGGCCTCGGGCAACAGCTGTTTCCCATCCCCCTCCTCTAGTCTGGGTCCCCTTGACCCCCTTGGGGATTGCAATTGCACCGAGTGTGGCCAGAGTGGGAGGACTGTCGCCTCTGGACTTTGGGGAGGGGGCGAGGGTGGCCATTTGCCTTTCTTTGCATCTCTTTAGCCAGTTTTCCCCCCTCCTTCGCCCCCCTTGGAGTGGAGGAAGGCGAGGGGGAGGGGCGATTGTGTTGGGAAATTCCCCTTGGAAAGGGAGGGGTGCGTTGTGGAGAGGGAAGGGTTAAAGGTCCCCTGCCTGATGGGCTTTTAACCCTGAGGTGCCCAGCAGTCCCCATCCTTGCTGACACATACACACGATGGCAGGGAAGACGGTCCTGTTTTCCCTCCCCTCCCCACCCCCATCCCCATCCAGTCTCTGGAGCGGAAGGTTTAGGGAGAGAAAAAAACTTCCTGGCTCAGTTCCGGGCGGCAGGGTTGGGGTGTTTCCACTATCAAGACCCCAGGCACAGATGGAGAAATCGAGGCCCTGGCTTTAGGCTTTATGCCAGGAGCCCTCGCGTCAGCACCCCGTGTGACAGGAGGAAGGGAGGGAGGGAGGTCAGAGGAGTTCATAAGATGGAGGGGACAGGAAGGCATCCCAGCCCCCCAGGACCGTGCTCAGAGTCAGCCACAGACTGGCCTTCTGGTCTCCAAGCCTCAACCACATCCGGGGTGTGGTCTCATTGTGATTGATAGGGGAGGGCAGGAGACCTGAGGCTTGTGACTTCTGGGCAGGGTCAGTCGCTGTATCCCTGTGTGACCTTGGTCTACTTCTTAGGGTGGGCCTCAGTTTCCCCCACCTGTCAGATATAGCAGGCAAAATGGCCCCGTTAGGTAACAGCGGTACTTAGGTCGGATAAGAGGAAGGACTTCCAGACTGACAGGTGGCCAGACAGGTGACCCCAAAGAGACTTCCTGGGGACCCCTTCTTGCTTTCTAGTGCCCGAGGAGAAGTTGAGAAATCTGGCTCTAAAGGGGGGGAAAGGAGGCGCTAGAAATGAGGCGGGGAGCAAAAGAGAAATTAGGCGTCTGGGAAAGGGAGACTCGGGCCTTGGCTACCCGGGCTCCCGTTTCCTCAGGGGCACCTCCGGGCCGGGAGGGGAGATGGGTGCTGACCTCGCCCCTCGACCCCTCACCTAGGTCCTCAGCCCTCACTGTCGCCGGCGGAGCAGCACCTGCAGTCGCCCGTGCCCAGCGCCCCGGGGGCCCTGGCGGGCGGCCCCACCCAGGCGGCCCCGGGAGTCCGGGGCGAGGAGGAGCACTGGGCCGGAGAGATCGGGGCCCAGCTGCGGCGGATGGCGGACGACCTCAACGCGCTGTACGAGCGGCGGGTGAGTGCTGGAGGAGCGGTAGACGGCAGGTGGGACTTCCCGCCGGGGCCGGAGTGGGGTCTCGCGGGCGGACCCCGCCAGATGTGCGGCAGCTGTTGCCCTGCACTGCGGGGTCGCACCGGGGACAGGCGGGGGTGGGGGAAGGTGGGAAGGCCGAGGGGCCGCAGCGGGCACGAGCGGACCCTCGATGCTGCGGCGCGACCGAGGCCCGCGGCAGTGGGGACTGAGGGCGGTGCTCGGCGGGGCAGCGCCTATATCCCGCGCTATTTATAGCCGGTGAGTCAGCAGCGGCGCCGCGCCCGCCCCTCCCTCCCGCGGCCCGCAGCGCGCCCTCGGCTTCCCGGCGGGCGGGGCGGGGCCAGAGGCGCCGAGGCCCCGCCCCGCTGAAGCCCCGCCCCCCGCCCCCCAGCCCAACTGGGCCTCTTCCTAAAAGGAAAGGTTTGAAGCCTACCACAGAGAATAGAGAATGAAAAACACCAACGCGCCCGCCGCCCAGCTCTGTCCAATCTGAAACTTCCACCTGCTTTGCTGGCCTATTGCATAAAAACACCACAAACAATCCTGCAGCCCCGTGGTTCTCTCCCGGATCCCTTCTCCTCCCTCTTCCCTCCTCCTGGAGGAAACCTCTGAAAATCCCATTCCTATGCGGGTGTTTCTTCTTTCAATACCTGTTTAACAGGGCAGGAGCCATGGCTGCTTAGGGTTGACGTGCATTTTACGCTTCATATACGCGGTATAGAGTTGCGTTCCTCTCCCAACTTCTGTTTTCCCCTCAGCGTTAGACTCGTGAGACTCGTCCATGTGGGTGAGGGCAGCTTCCGTTCATTCATTTCGACCCCTACATAGTGTTCAATGGTTTCAATATATAGTATCCTTGTTCATTCATACATTAATGGAGTTTTTTACTTTTTCTTTTTAAAGTTTATTGGGTTTGTTGGCTCGGACAAAAGATGCCCATTTCCTGGTGCAGGGTGGGAGCGTGTCCCCGGGATGGTGGCCGAATTTTTAACATCTGCCACTTTGATGGCCCCCTTTGGCACTTTCTGCCGGCTGCAAGAGTTAGTCAGGGTTGTTGAGGAGGCAGAGGCTGGAACCCAGCATTCCACCCCCAGATACCCCTAATGAGCTCTTATCTGACCTTCATGTCCTCATCTGTAAAATGCATCTTAGGGGGATGAGATGAGTTGGGCCCCCTTCAGGGTCTACCAAGGCACTCAAAATGCTATAGATCCATCATTTTTAGTGTTGCCTTTAATTTTCACTGGTAAGGAGCCTGTTTTTGTTTGTTTATTTTGTATCTAGGTCCCTTTGTTTTCACTTCCTAGCGTTTTGGAGCTGAGAGGGTCCTACCAACCACAGGGGGAACAGGCAGGAGTGTCCCAGGGTCACACAGAACGTAACTTCTGCACAGCCTCAGCACAGATGCCCAACTGTTCCCAGTTCTCCTTCCAAGGATTGCTCTAGAACCCCTAAGACCATGGGCTCCCTTCTCCCCATCTCACCAGTATGGGCCATGATCCAGCCCTGCTCCCAGGCCCTTTGTGACTTCGGCCAGGCCACTTCCCCATCTGGAAAACAAGGACAGGGACAAGGACGTCACAGCTCATCTGCGCTGAGCATTCCTGGGTGCCGGGTGCTGCGCCGAGGTGTCCCGCCTGCCCTCTCTCCCTCCGATTCTCACATCCCAGTTGAGGATGCCCAGAGGGAAGACACAGTCCTTCTGGCAGAGGAGCTGCAATTTCAACCCCATTAGTAATAATAGTGACAGTCCCTACGGAGGGTCGATTGAGGACATAAAGGCTCTCAGGATTGTGCCCTCCCCCGACAATCCCCATACTCCCTGACACGGGACACAAGTCCACTCTGACTTTCTCTTCTCTCTCCTGCTAGAGACAAGAGGAGCAGCAGCGACACCGTCCCTCACCGTGGAGGGTCCTGTACAATCTCATCATGGGACTCCTGCCCTTACCCAGGGGCCATGGAGCTCCAGAGATGGAGCCCAACTAGGTGCCCACACCCGCCCGGTGGGTGTCGGGGCCTTGGGGGGCAGGACCCTCCCACCTCCTGATGCCCCAGCCAGCACGGGGGACTTTTTCTGCACCATGTAGCATACTGAACTACAGGCTCTGCCTGTCCCAGGGCGGCCCAGGGCAGCCACTCCAGCCCCGGCCCCAGCCCAGCCTGGGGTGCACTGATGGAGATGTGGACTCCTGGGCCCCTGGCTGCAAAGCCAGGGGAGGGAGGGCAGACGGACTCAGCAGCTGAAGGCAGCGGTGACCGAGAGGGTGGGGACTGAGCCACCCACCTCTGCCGCCCACCACCATCTCAGGAAAGGCTGCTGCTACTGGCTGCCCATTCCAGCTGCAGGGGTGGCACTGGGGGGGGGTCCCTGCCCCCAGTGCTCCTTCACTTTGGGCCTGGCCTCAGGCCCCTGGTGCTTCCCCCCCTCCTCCTGGGGAGGGGGCCTGTGAAGAGCAAATGAGCCAAACGTGACCACTAGCCTCCTGGAGCCAGAGAAAGGGGTGCGTCTGATGGCTGTCCCGGCCCAGCACCCAGCCATCTTCCCTGAGCCAGCCGGCGGGTGGTGGGCATGCGTGTCTCACCTTCATCTGGGGGTGGCCAGGAGGGGCCCAGCCTGGGAACCCTGTGCTCTGCCCAAGACCAGCCCCCGCCCCATCAATCCCATTACATAGGTTTAGAGAGAGCACGTGTGACCACTGGCATTCATTTGGGGGGTGGGATATTTTGGCGGAAGCTGCCCCAGCCTTAGTCCCCAGGGTGAAGTGCTGGGGGGAGGAAGGGGAGTCAGGGAGGGGGGATCTCAGGAGAGGGAGGAGTCTGGGAGTGGGGAGGGATGGCCCAGCCTGTAAAATATTGTATATGCGCTGCTGTAGATACTGGAATGAATTTTCTGTACATGTTTGGTTAATTTTTTTTGTACATGATTTTTGTATGTTTCCTTTTCAATAAAATCAGATTGGAACAGTGGATGCTCTTTCTGTCCGTCTTCCCCACTGTATGGCCTTGGCTGGGCCTTGACAGGGTCTCCATGGCCCCTGTCTGCGAGGGGGTGGGAGAGGAAGTCCCGAGGAACAGGGAGGGCTGCCTGGAGTGGAACCTAAAGGTAAGGCCGTGGGGCCTGGGCTGCAGTGTCGCAGAGACCCGGGTGTGCTGGCCTGCGGCCTCATGCATGCTATCCTTTCCATCTGGAGACCTCCCTATAGTTGGATCCCTCTCTCAGGCCTCAGGGAAGCCTGTCTGACCTCCCCCTCCTCACCTCCCATTAAAAGGAAAGTCACCTGAGGGCAGGGGGTTTTGGTGCATTATCCACCGGATAAAGCATGAAGTGCAGGCTCGATATTTCTTAAAGGAATGAATGACCTCTAATTTAGTCAGAGGCACCACTGTAACAATTGTTGGGGACATTTCGGTAACAAGGCTGAGCCCAGGGCCATCACAGAAGTGGAAGGTGACGTCTGCCTCAATGCTAATCTTACCTTGCCAGTTGGGGGAGAAACTCAAGCACAAATCTGAGCGAGGCTCACCGGTGTATCTGTCCTGTGGCCTAACACACTGTCTGGCATAAAGAGCCTGTCTTGAATTAATATAGAAACTGGAGCTCTAGCCTTTATCTTCCTGATAACAGGGCAGGCAGCCAGATGCTTCCCAGTGCCCTGTCAAATACATGATGGGGACAGACGTTGGCGAGAGGTGAGGTATGTGATAGCACCCCTTCCTAGTTGTCCTTAGTAGTAACAGGAAGTTCAGGGGAAATGGCCCTTCTCATAAAAGGCCAGGGCAGCTAATGCTGCCATTATGCAAAATACCAGAAATGGATTGGCTTTTATAAAGGGGGTTTACAGTCTTAAGGCCATCAAGTGTCCAAGGTAAGGCATTAACAATCGGGCACCTTCACTGGAGGAGGCCAATGGTGTCTGGATAACCTCTGTTAGCTGGGAAGGCATGTGGCTGGCATCTGCTCCAGACCTTTGGTTTCAAAATGGCGTTCTCCAAAATGTCAGTGTTATCTTCTAAGGGCCATCTTCAAAATCTGTCTCTCAGCTGCAGGAACTCCTGTCTGTGAACACTTTTATAGGACTCCAGTGATTCAATTAAGACCCTCCCTGAATGGGTGGGGTAACACCTCCATGGAAATTATCCAATCAAATGTCTCACCCACAGTTGATTGATTCACATCTCCCAATCAAAAGGTCACACCCTAATTGGAGATTAATCAATCTGCCCCCACAAGATTGTATGAAAGCACACGGCTTTTTCTGGGGGTCATAATATATACAAACCAGACAGCAGGTAAATGGGAACATCAGCTTTGGGAAGGAACGGGGCAAAACTGGTCAGAGTTAGATGCACACCCCTTCTGCCACCAATTGCCTTCCTGGGTGTTTTCCTGTAAAGGAGGGGGATTTGCACCTCTGGAGTGTCCAAAGTGGCAGAGTTGCCACTGCACAAATCCAGTCATCTGTGTCCAGCAACAGTGGAAGGGTGAGTTCATTCTAGTCATATGTGATAGATTGAATTACGTACCCAAACCTAGACATGTTCTTCATCTTAATCCACATGCCTGTGGGTGTGGCCCATTGGCAGTAGGACCTCTTGAAGACAGACACTCTGTTAAGGCGTGGCCCCACTGAATGAGGGTGGGTCTTTTTGTTTTTTTTTTTCATGTTGCCACATTTTATTTTGCCAAAAAGGAATATTAAAACCCAAAACTTTATCATCTACCATCACATTACCCACATCTGTTTCTTAGAAGTACTTTTTTTCTACCAAAAAAGTAGAAAGGACACCATCTCAGAACAAATGGTTGCTCTTGGAATTGAACAAATTTAACTTAATGAAAAACTTGCTGGACTGTACTTATTTTTCTCATTTCAGCCCAGGGGAGAACGAGATCAGGGAAGGGGCACCCTGGTGGGCACTGCGAGACCACTGGACTGAGGCTTGAGTAGCTCTGTGGGTCAAAGCAGCATCTACTGCCACCTCTGTGGCCTGGTTTGCCGCTAGACTGTCCTGACAGCTCTGGGGGCTGACTTGCCTGCTGGGCTCCCAGACCTGAGGGTGGGTCTTAATCCAGATTACTGGAGGCCTTATAAAGAGAACCGAGAAGTAACAGAAGCCAGAAAGGAGAGGATGTTGCCATGTGACAGGAGGTAGATACACAAACCAAAGAACCCCAAGGATTTCCGGCAGCCAGCACCAGAGTATTCAGACTAGGAGGAAGCAAGTTTTACTGATATGTTGATTTTGGACTTCTTCTAGCCTCAAAAACATGAGATGATAAATGCTTGTTTAAGCCAAGCCTCACTATGTGGTATTTGTCATAGCAGCCTGGAAACTAAGACAGACATTAAGCTTTATTGTGTCTTGGAAACAAAATAGCAGAATTGCCAGACCCTGTTGTCTGCAGCATTTCATATTCATATGAGGGATGTCTGATCCTTGTTCACCTCGTCTGCAGCCACTGGGGCCTTTGCAGGGCACAGTGGTTCTCCCTGGAGCCTGGCATTGGGTGTGGCAGGTAGGGAGGTGGATGGGAAATACTCACTGAGCGAATGAACTTGCCCTAGAACTTAGGTCTACCAGGACCTGGGGGCTGTGCTGTGCCCCTTCACCTCTGCCACCAAAGGCTGACCATGGCCTCAGACAGAACCAGCCCAGGGATCCTGGTCAGTTTCCCTGTTTGTATGAGGACTCTGAGATTAAGGCATTTTAGAAAGTGAGTGGGTTTGAATGGTGTTTGGGGATCTGAGGGTTTCTGCAAGTTTCCAAGTGTGAGTCTGCAACCGTTTAAGGGAGTGTCATGTGTCCGGTTAAGTGGCTGAGCAGGGATTTGAATCAGGCAGGTTGGGTCTCAAGTCCAAGTCCAGGTTCACAACCCCAATTGCTGTCCTGCATGTTGGGTCATAAGTGAGTGTTTCCAATGGTAGCACTGGGTGACTGTTTCTGGAACTCTGCCTGGGTCACCAGTGAGGCCACATTCTTCACTGTGTGTGTTAGCCTCTGCAGATTCCTATGAGGACCCTCCTGGGTGTGAGCGTGAGTGTGAGCACATTCCATGCAAACAAAAATCAAGAGAGAGATGGAGTGGCTGTATTATTGTCCGACAAAATAAACTTTAAGCCAACAAATATAAGAGACAAAGGATATTATATATTGATAAAAGGTTCAATCCAGCCAGAAGACATAACAATTATAAACATATATGCACCTTACAACAGAGCCCCAAAATATATGAAGCAAAAATGGACAGAATTAAAGGGAGAAATACAGTTCTATAATAATAGTTGCAGACTTCAATGCATCACTTTAAATAATTGGTAGAAGATCTAAACAGAAGATCAATAAGGAAATAGAGAACTTGAACAATACTATTAATCAATTAGACCTAATGGATATATATAGAACATTCCACCCAACAAAAGTAGAATACACATTCTTCTCAAATGCACTTGGAACATTTTCAAGGATAGACCATAAGTTAGGCCACAAATCAAATCTTAATGAATCAAAAAATATTGAAATTTACAAAGTATCTTCTTGGACCACAATGGCATAAAGCTAGAAATCAATAATAGAAGAGAAACTAGAAGATTCACAAATATATGGAAATTAGCAACACACTATTAAACAACCAGTGTGTCAAAGAAGAAATCACAAGGGAATTTAGGAAATATTTTTAGACAAATGAAAATAAAAATACAACATACCAAAACACAGACATAGCAAAGAAGGCAGTGTTCAGAGGGAAATTTATAGCTCTAATTGTGTACACTAAAAAAGAAGAAAGATCACAAATCAATAATTTAACTTCACACCTAAAAAGCTTAGAACAAGAAGAACCAAGTAAACCCAAGGTCAGTAGAAGGAAGGAAACAGTAAAGATTAGAGCAGAGATTAATGAATTAGAGAATATAGAGAGAATCAACAAAAAAGAAGTTGGTTTTTTGAAAAGATCAATATCATTAACAAACCTTTAGCCAAACTTACAAAGAAAAAGAGAGGACACAAATAACTAAAATAAAAAATGAAAGTGGGGGCATTACTACTGAACTTACAGAAATATAAAGGATTATAGGAGGGTGCAATGACCAATTAAATATGCCAACAAATTAGAAAACCTGGTTGAAACCCTGGATGAAATGGATAAATTCCTTGAAACATACAAATTACCTACTCTGATACAAGAAAGAAATAGAAAATTCTCAATTGACCTATAAAAAGTAAAGGGACTGAATCAGTAGGTAAAAACCTCACAACGAAAAAGAGTCCAGGACCAGTGGGTTTCATCGCTAAATTCCAACAGTAAAAGAAGATTTAACACCAATTCTTTGTGAACTCTTCCAAAAGACAGACAAGGAGGGATTACTTCCTATTTCATCCTGTGATGCCAGCATTACCCTGATACCAAAGCCAGATAAAGACAGCCCAAGAAAAGAAAATTACAAACAGCCCCTATGAAAAGAGATGCAAAAATCCTCAACTAAATACTGGCAGACTGTATCCAACAGTAAATTAAAGGGATTATACAACTTGACCAAGTGGGATTTATTCTAGGAATGGAAGGATGGTTCAACATAAGAAAATCAATCAAGGTAATACACCACATCAATAGATTGTAGGGAAAAAGCACACATAATTGTCTCAATTGGTGCAGAAAAGGCATGTGACAAAAAAATCCAACATCCTTGCATGACAAAAACACTCAGAAAACTAGGAACAGAGGGAACTTTCTCAAATTTATGAAAAATCCACAGCAAACATCATACTGTATGGTGAACGACTGAAAGCTTTCCCCTTAACATTAGGAACAAAATATTATTTTTGTCACCATTATTATTCAACATTGTACTGGAAGTTCTAGACAGATATCAGGCAAGAGAAAGAAATAAAACGTATCCAAATTGGACAGGAAGAAGTCAAATTATCCCTATTTGCAGAGGACACGATTCTATATATGGAAAATCCCAAAGAATCCTCATGAAAGCTACTAGAACTACTAAATTTAGCAAAGTTGCAGGATACAAGATAAACAATGCAGGAGTCACTTGAGTTTCCACACACTGAAAATGAACACTCTGAAAAGAAAATAAAGAAAACAATTCAATTTACAATAACATCTAAAAGAATACAATAAGTAGGAATAAACTTAATGGAGTTTTGTGAAAGAGTTGTACACTGAAAACTATAAAACACTGTTGAAAGAAATTAAAGACCTATATAAATGGAAAGACATCCCATGTTCATGGAACTGAAAACAATATTATTAAGATCTCAATACTGCCTAAAGGAATCTACAAACTCAGTGCAATTACTATCAAAATTCCCGCATTCTGTTCTATTTTGCAGAAATGGAAAAGCTGATCCTCAAATTCATGTAGAATTGCAAGGCAAAATGATCTTGAAAAAGAACAAAGTTGGAGGACTCACTTCCTGATTTCAAAACTTACTACAAAGCTTCAGTAATTAAAACACTGTGGTACTGGTGTAAGGATAGACATATAGACAAATAGAATAGAATTGACAGTCCAGGGATAAATCTACTCATATATGGCCAGTTGATTTTTGTCAAGGGTGCCAAGTCTACTCAATGGGGAAATAATAGCCTCAACAAATGGTGCTGGGAGAACTGGAAATCCACATGCAAAAGGATCTCAAGGATGAATGTGGACCCCTGCCTCTCATCATGTACAAAAATGAATTCAAAATGGATCAATGACCTAAATATAGGTGCTAATACTATAAAACTCTGACAAGAAAACATAGGGAAATATCTTTAGGAACTTGTGGTAGGCAATGAATTTTTAGATTTTAGACCAAAAGCACGCAAGCAACAACCAAAAATAGATAAAATGGATTTCATCAAAGTTAAAAACTTGTGCATCCACTCCCTTTAACCTGTATGGACAGATGAGTGGGAACAAAAACTAAATGAAAAATAGGGTGGGGGGGGATGGTTTGGTTGTTTTTCACTTTTTGTTTTTTGTTTTTTCTGGTACAGAGAAGGATGGATTAGGGTGATGAATGTGTGGCTATGTGATGGTACTGTCAACAGCTGATAATATGCCACAGATGGTTGTGTGATATGTGAATACATCTCAATAAAACTGAATTTAAAAAAACAAAAACTTCTGCATCAAAGGACTTTGCAGTGGATTGAAGCTGTGTGTACCCCAGAAAAACATGTTCTTAAATTTAATCCATTCCTGATTGTGTGAACTCATTGTAAGAAGGACCTTTTGATGAGTTTCTTTCAGTTAAGGTGTGGCCCACCTCAATCAGGATGGGTCTTATTAATCTTATTATTGGACCCATATAAGCAGAATGAAATTCAGACAGAGGGAAAGAAAGCCACAGGAAGCGGAAATGGAACCTGGAGAAGAGTCAAGAGATGTTGCCATGTGCCTTGCCATGTGCCAGAGGAACCAAAGATCACTGACAGCCAGCCCCAGAACACCACAGTCTACAGGAAGAAAGCATTGCCTTGATGATGCCTTGATTTGGACATTTTCCTGGCCTCAGAACGGTGATCAAATAAATTCCGTTGTTGTAACTGACCCATTTCATGGTATTCGCTTAGCCTAAGAAACTAGAAGGCATTATCAAAAAAGTGAAAAGAGGCCCCGAGCCCAGCTACACCGCGGACCCTGAACCCCGAAGGGAGAATAGGCCGCTCACCGCCCCTACACTGCTGCCCCGCGCTTCCGGATAAGCTCATCCAGGGATATGTCCGCCATTTTGCAGCGCTGAGCGAGAATTTGGACTTGTGCATACCCACAGTTGCGAGGCCCGCACCGCCTGCGCTGCTGGAGCCCCACGGAGGAGCCGCCGCAGCTGCCTGCACCGGGACCTGAGCCCGTGGCGCCGGAGGTGAGTGGGCGCTCACCGCACGAGCACCCCCCAAGGCTTTCAGGTGGTCGCCGCCTCCACCAGGCCCACACCGCCTGCGCCACTGGAGCCCCGCAGAGGAGCCGCCACTGCCGCCTGCACCGGGACCTGAACCCGTGGCAACGGAGGTGAGTGGGCGCTCGCCGCCCCAGCTCCCCCAGGGCTTTAGGTGGTACCTGCCGCCACCAAGCCTGCACCGCCTGCGCCGCTGGAGGTTCGCGGAGGAGCCGCCACTGCCGCGGCCGCCGGGGACGGAGCCCAGAGCAGCTGCCAACTACCCAAGAACTATATGAAACAGAGTTTTCGGGGTGTCCAGTAACCAGCCACACATCAGATGCAAGTTTGGAATTGGAGGAAAAGCCGAGATCGCAGCGAACATTGAAAACTCCATACACTCCCAATGAGACCCGGGCCTCACTAGACTGGGAAAATCTGACTAGGGTCGACCATATCTGAGGAGACCCATTCACAAAAAGGCTATATGGAGCAGAGCAAGAAAAAGAAAAAACAAGAGGGGAAAAATTTTCATCAACTAAATAGAACCTAAGTTAGAGGTCTAGAATAAGTTGAATTGAATAACAGAGGCCAGAGAACAAAGCTAACCAACAAGAAAACCCCTAGGTAAAAGATAGAAAACAAGCTCCAAAATAAACTAATCAAGAAAATCAGATGCCTAGACAACT